>JAYMTA010005455.1:0-11399 GCA_036897625.1 Pelargonium cotyledonis | reverse complement strand
ATAACTCAACTCATATGATCTAAAGAGAGGCTCCAAACCCCAAGAAAAAAAAGGTACCCTGAGCCCAGCGACAAGCCACCGCATCCTAGCCACGATGGTCAGCTCCCTTATAATGGCAGCTAATTTATATAGGGATCAAAGTAAGAAAACCTACAACTGAATTTGCCAGATTTGCTACTGGTTCTCTCAATTTCTGCTCGATGTATCTCTATTAGGATCTCTCACCATAGTTTTAGACATTCTTGCATAACTTATCCCCACCTTCCTGTCAATCTTTAGATCTCATTTATGTCAAACCAAATCATTATTCCTCCTACTCTAAGATGGAATTTGCAATAGTGGCATAATCAGATTACAATAATCCTCCTAAAGACCTCAAAACATAAGAAAACCTGAACCTACAGTAGCTGGTTGTTAGTAAAACAGTAAAATTCGACAAGTTCTCAATGTTGCAAATGAAATTTACAAAATTTTCAACCTCTTTCCTGTAGCGATTGCCCATGAAGAACAGCAAGGTCTTTCGATCCTCAACCCCAATCTGTCCCTCGTAGAATCTAATCCTGTGCGAGTACGGCACTATAATGTCCTTCACCAAGGACCCCTGATCCGGCCGCAACCTCCCGAGATCGGAGACAATCAGCATCGCATTCTTGATTCTATCCACAATCTTGTACAGCGCATTCGGGTCCTGAGCTATGAACACATGATCTAGTCCCTTGTTCCGCTCCCAGTAATCCTGCTGCTCCAGCCACTCCAGCAACGCCTCCTGCATCTCCTCGTCGCTGTAGACCAAGCTCGTTCCGGGAACGACTCGTGACGGGTTCACAACCAAGCTCAGGGACGAGAAGAACGGAACGTAGAACAGGTCCGCCTCCTCGGGATCCGAGACCTTCACGACCGGAGACCCGACCCGCTCGGACTCGATCCGCAGGAGGTCAGTGAAGAGGTACCACTCGGCCATGTGCTGGTGACCGGGATACTTCAACGCAGAAGCGCCGGAGACAGGGCCGCCGCCGCGGGCCAAGGAGTGGTGGTCGATGACGCCGTACGTGAACTTCCGAGGCAAATCATACATGTAGACCTTGGCGGCGGAGATTCCGGGAAAAGCGGGCGGAGATTCCCGAGAAAACTGGGAGGGGAGATTGTCGATGGTGTCGAGGGCGGCGGGAGAGGAGAAGGTGTTGAAGAAGGCGTAGAGGGCGAGGAGGAAGAAGACGGAGACGAGGAGGGTGCGTTTGAGGAGCCATGATTTGCGCGCCAAGAAGTAGAAGAAGGTCATGGTTAGGGTTTTAGGGGCATCGATCGGCGGAGAGGAAGGAGATGCTGCGACTCTGGGTTTTCTGGGTTTAGATCGATCTGGCCATGGGCGCATTGTGATAAATTGCGCCGGGGCGTCAGTGTTAATAGGATGTGGTCTGGTGTGGTGACAGTGATGAATTCGATCTTCTACTTTTCACATCACCAAGCGTTAGTGAAAATCATTTAATTTTTGAATAAATGTCCAAAATCACATCTATATGACTATATGTTATGTTCATCTGTAAATAATTATTGTTTTTTCTCCAAGAATGTGCAAGTTAATTTTTAATTATTATTATGACACTCACAGAGCAAGATGTGTATGGCAAAGACACAGAAGAAATAGTTTCAAATAGATCTCAGCATTAACAAATTTATTGGAGGTGGGTATGCATATTAAATCGTAAAATAATGTCTCCATGTAATATTTAGTTGAGTCGCAATTCTCAGCCCATCACTCTTTAGTTGAAATTTCTTTTCTGAAATATGATTAAGATTGATTGAGGGCATACTCACATTTTGATCTCAAAATACATCGTGTACTTATATTTTCAAATGTTTGAATAGGACACTAAACTTATAAAATCGTATATCGTTAGCCAAATAAAATATTAACATTGTGAAAGAAATTTACTAAAACTATATGATTATACATTCATCGATAGAGAGAGACAGAGAGAGACGATATTTGACGCCTCAATCGCTCCACCGCATCGTCGCGAGAGTAAGTAGGCATAATCAATATAAAGTGCATGGAAATATATTTAGATTTTTTTAGCATTGAAAGAATTAAAATCACTAAATGATAACTCAATTTTGAAAATTCTCTGAAAATAAATAGTTGTTGAGACGTTGATGGATTAGATTTGTTTTCTATAGAAAAAATTATACACGCACAGACTAGAACTCCAATTGATATATTGTATCAATTGAAAAGATATTATTACAAAAATTTGATTATGAAAATTTGATAAAGGATTTCGTAGGCAAAAAAAAGCTAGAAAACAATTTCAAATGAAAAATCTTATTTTTAATGTTTCGTTTTAAGCCACTTGAAACGTTGATTGCTCCTATACTCAACACGATAAGTAAACTCTTAAGTACCCATTTTTTCAAGATACAAGAAAAATATATGCAAATATGAATGAGCTAGGGTTAAAGATAAAACTAAAGAGTTCATCAGTTAAGAAAAACCCTCTTTTATATATATATATTATGCAGGTTTCATATATACATTGATCTACATGCCAAGAAACATACCTGTTCAATGGATACATGCATGAATGTTGATATGAACACTCGTTTCGAGAAGCTTTAATTTACACATATAAGATGTACAAAACAAACTGATGGTAGACATGCTCGGTCTCAAGCTCCATTACCGGATCATACAAGATCAAAACTTGAACCCGGGTTGAGCAGAGCTTCTTTGGAATACTCTCGGTGCCTGGCATTTCTGAGTAGCATTTCATGAACTAGTAAAGCATATCCTTGTTACTTCTGGTAAAAATGCCATGCCCATATGAAGACTGCTGAATCATATCAAGAAGAAGTGGCAATTGCAAAGAGGCGAATAAGGATATAGGTATAAATGCAACAAGAGCGACTGGTATGAGAATCCAGTCCAATTGATTGCCAATTACCATGTAGAAGGTTGCAACGAATGTTACGAGCATGAATGATATGGAGAAGAAGAGGGTGGTGAGACCAATTATCAATCTCTGTGGCAAGGACTCGATGAAATCTTCTTCTGCATAACGCGAAGTGAGAATGGACAAGAACATAAAGGTGGAGATAACTGAAGAAAACAATGCAAGCGCATCTGACATAGTAAAAATGATGAAAGCCTCGACATGAACATATATGGGGCTACCAGTGGATTGGTTCAGTCCTCCTGGAACAGTAAATATTGCAGAAAACATTACGGTTGTGATCAGTGTAGCAACTACCATGCACGAGGAGGCAGTGCCTTTCATCCATTTCTCTCCTTCCCTAACTAATCTCTGATGCTCCTCAGTAAACAGTACTTGAGGTGTTCTACCTTCTGAGTCTCTCATATCCTTATATAACGGTTGTACGTGCTTCTCCAATTCCTGTGACATTACATTAAACAGTTGTATGAGCTTAATTGGTATGCGAATTCAACGAAAGCAATTTAGAGGATTTCAGAACAAGATAAGGACCTTGAACCATAGTAATTCCCGCTGCATCTGGAGAGCAGCACCGGACACAATATTAAGTCGATTGGGTGGTGCTAACTTTCCAGCCAAATGCAACATGTTCGTATTGGTGACATCTTTATAAGAAGTGATCATATCTTTATATGCTCCAATATCATGAATGAGATTGAAGATTTTTTCTTGACGATGAATAACTGCAATGTGGAAAATGCTTCGGCTGTTCTCATCTACTTTCCATATTAGATCGGGATTAGAGCGAACAAGATTACTTATGATCTCAATGATACCAAACTCTGCTGCAGTAAATAATGGCTGTGAAGGGCTTCTAAGCAAGTCTGAAATGTGCCAGTCATCCAAAAGCAGAATTTCTTGGCACAATAGTTTCACCAGCTTAAGCACTTGCATGTTCATTAGCTTTTTCTCATGCACTGTCTTGATTGTCGGGACTACAGGTAAGGAATAAGTCAACAATGAAATTGTAAAGAAAGAGAAAGGTTTCACAATGAAGATAAAGAGAAGGATATCAGTGGCTATGTAACGTACCAAATACTGCTAATGCTAACCAAAGTTGTCCAGCAAGACAGGGAAATGCTGCAAATATTCCAAAATGGTAAGGAAGTTAGATCAACATATATAATCTCTCTTTTACCAAGGCAATCTGTATTTTGCCCAGTACTTAATCATTACATCAAGGAACAATGAAACAAACATTTTTTTGTTGTGAAGAATTAAGTAATTTTCCTCCAAGATCAAACCTAAGAACATTTTGAAGGAGAAAGATAGAGAGAATATTTATAACCCGAATACCATGGAGAAAGTCGCGATAGTCGGCATAATAGTGGCATGTAACCCCACACATCATCCAATGCAACTTATACATCTTTTAGAAGTATGTTGTTCTAACCCAATTACTTATAAGAGAGAGAGAGAGAGAGAGAGAGACCTTGACTAATCTTGCAACAACAAAATCTGGACCACCTTGACGAGCTAGTTGATTTTGCTGGCCGCTTGACATAAATCCCTGAAAAGAGTATATATGTCATAAAAGTAGGATTGAGGAGTTACAGTTTTAAAATAAAAGTCAACTGAGCTGTTGCTTAAATGGCTCAGCTGAAATACTGCAATTATGACGTATGGCACAAATGATGCATCTCTATATTATGCACTTGTAACTTTTTTTCTGTCAGTTTGATTCTTTGCTTACATATTATTTCCAATGGCGATTATCTAGCTTTAGTAAAGTTTTAAGGTATTGTTTACAAAAGTATAAATTTGCTTCTTTAGGTCTCAAGGTAGAAATTTGCTTCTTTAGGAAATTTACGTATACAATTTCCTTGATTAAAATGGAGTCCAAAGTACATATAGAATTACTAACAAAATCATATGTCAAACATGTAATCAAAACACTTACACGGGTAAAGAAGCCTCTCCCAGATTCCTAAGCTGCAATTGCTGGCAAATACTGAAGGCTTTCGAGCTAAAACATGAAGTGCTGTCTCACCATTTGCATCTCTACGAAAGGCTAATTCTGGTTGGCGCTGAACTATATGTAGAGCTAGATCTATGAACAAGTAAACAATTTTTTATGGAATTTTCAAAAGTTACTTCAATATGCATTTGGGAATCAGATGTTTCCTTACCAAATATGTTGGCACTAATGGTGGTACTAAGTAGTCCAGTGTAATCATCTTCTGTTAGATCTTCCTCATTAGTCACAGTGTAAAGATACCAAACCATGTCTCGGTGTCCAAACAATGCAGCCATATAGAGTGGTGTTACTCCCTTATTGCCCCTTATCCTTGGCAAGTGTTTGTTCTTTTTCACCATCACCTCTGCAATCCTTGTGATTCCTGATGCAGCAGCAAAACAAAGTGCTGTATTATTGTACTTGTTACGCAGTGCTAAATCCGCTGGACTCATCAACTTGACCACTTCCTCCACAAAAGTTATGTGCTTTGCTCCAGCAGCAATGTGAAGCACAGTTTCCCATCCCTTTGTGATCTTGACATTTACCGTGCTTGGGTTCAAGTTTAAGAACTCCTTAGCCTTTGCCCAGTCACCTTTCAGTGCAGCTCGGTATAGGGGAACATACAAAGATAGCCTCATTTTGCTCCCTGTTATTAAAATACTTTGGAAACTAAGGATCCCTCGTAAAATAAAGTGAAATGGCTACTTCCAAATAAAATGTTTAAGTACTTTCTTATATTACATACTTGCTCACTGAGTAAGAATGAAGCAAAACAAATTGTTACTGAACATAAGCTTTACAGAATATGGATATCAAACAACAACAAAATTTAAGTTGAGACCACTGACCACCTAAACAATTAAATGTTGTAAGATGTCTAAAGTTGCTCAATTGTAGGGAAAATAAACCCTATGTCACAATTGCATCAAGTTGAGGAAGCATGGGTAATTTGAAAGTGATGAGTGATCCACAAATCGGTCCATGATGGTTGGTTGTTAATAAGCAGTTTGATCATATTATACTCCCTTCGTCATAAAAAAAATGTCATCTTTCTTGTTTGGTAAGTTAGTTATACATCAAATACCAGAAGTAAAAACCACTTGAATTTATTACAAGTTTACAACTAAGCCATGTAGGGGAAAGTGAGAAAAAGTTAAACACTAATCAAATGATCCTTAATTTTTGCAACAACAACATCAAAAAAAAAAAAAAAAAAGTGAAACAGGACACTCATTTCGGAAGAAAGTGAAACATATAGCTAGGGAACGGACAAGTAAGAAGAGTGTCGGAAAGGACAAGCATACCCCAAAACATGTATGCTACACAATGTAGCCAGGCAAAGCTGTGAGAAAGAACACAAACACAACAATGACCTACTATTCATCAAAAAATGGTGAAACTATCCCTACAAGGCCAATTCAAGTTGGGGCCTTGGGGGCATGGGGTGCAAAACTTCATACAATTGGAATAGGCAAATCTTAAATAGTAATATTGAACACACAAAACAGGTTATAAACTTGGGGACCTAATGGAAAGTTTTAGGCATCTACAACATCATGCCAACAAAAGGGAAGTATCTATGCACAGTGTGGAGACAAGGTCAATATTAACCATGGGTTTATAGAACTAAAGTGAATCTGTGAATGAAAGCAATAAGCATAGAGTTGTGCACTGATTAGGCATTATACTATACATTTTATGGGGCAGAGAATGAACTGTGATGCCCAACACTCAGAGAGGGAGGAGACACCTCAATTTACTGCACCCCTCTGTGTTTGTCAACTTGACTGGTTTGGGTCACCCTTAATTAGCACCATTGTTTCCTTTTCTAAGGATCATCCGTACATTAATGTCATAGGTCATCAATTTGCTATGAGAACAGGTTGGGTCAAGTCTCATTTCTCTATGCATCTCATTGAGGCAAAAGCACAAACACATGAAACGCAATCGATGGAGGTAGAGAGGAGAGAGTACGGACCAGAGGAATCGTGGGAAGCAGTGCGCCTGTGCGCGGGATGAACATGCATGCTAGCCTTGGAGTCATCAGACTCGTAGTCGGATGAGACATTGATGAAGGTCGTCTGCTCCGGGGGCGCCCTAGCCGTGGAAGAGAGGAGGTCGGAGAGGTGGCGGGGATGGGGCAAGGGCTTGTTGCCGTGAGGAGGAGGCAGAGGCGGCGGCGGAGGAGGCGGAGGAAGTTGATGGACCTGGTGGTTGCTGTTGACGGCGACGGGCGCGGTGGTTGTGCTGTCGGAGTAGAGGTTTTTGAGAAGGTCGTCCATGTTCATGGAGGGGATGTTTCTAGAAGGATCGGACTGGAGATCGGAGAGGAGGTTGGAGAGAGGGGAGCAAATAGAGGAAGGCTGGCGTGGCAGATCCGTATTCGTCGTTGACGTTGACGCCATCACCTTCGACGATGCCATCATTCCGAATTTCCAGGCTTCCCTCCCGGACCTCCGATCTCTCTCTCTCTCTCTCTCTCACTACACAACTCAAAAACCACACCAACTGCCTCTTTTATATCAAATTTCTTTAATTTTCTCTCCTGTTTTCGCGAGAAACAAACAGGAGTGCTTCTGTGAGATCTGCTAAAAAAGACGGAGAAACAGAACAGATAGATTGGATGATGATGGGTCTGAAGAGGGCTGTTTTTTGGGGACTCTCATGCGTGTAATTGAAGTATTAAACCGTGTCTAGGCGATAGGGCTAGTTTCGTCATTTCACGCTGTGGTGAGAGGAACAATTGTCGGGCGGAGAAGGCGATTACAGCTTTGTTTTGTAGACTCGAGAGTGGGAGTGCTTTGGAGGGGTGATGCTAGGTTTTCAAAAAGTGATTTTGGCAGTTTTTGACTGAGTTACGATAAAGGACAAATCACAGTAAATTTTTATGAAATTATCATATTTTGCACAAAAACTATTTTGGGGACCAGTTTAAACAAAAAAAAATCCTTCAAAACTTATATTTTCTTTAAAATGGATGGAAAATGCGACAGAAAATGGCACGTGCAAATCACATGTTTTGTATAAAAAATTTAATCACCAAACAATCCTTCTCTTTATTATTTTTGAATTGTTTGAAAATTTTGATAATTATATAAATTTTTCGATTGCCAGAATATGCAGTTTATCGCCGGAAATTATGAGATTCACCCTAAATTTCCTAACCAAACCAAAATGACTACAAAATCGAATCAAAACTAGCCCTAATAAACCAAAAATAAAACAACATCGTAGAACCAAATCTGAAAAGCAAGAGAAAAAAAATCCACCGGCTTGGAGCTTGAAGATCTAGTGAGCTCGAGGTCGCTGGAGATGGAGCCGCAGATCTGGCTGGAGACGCCGTCGGAACTTGTCGGGGATCTGATTGAAGCTCAGATCTGAAGAGCTTCCTCGAGGCCATGGAGGACGCCTTTGAGGCCTTCGACGCCTCCAGTTTGCGGCCGCCATGTACGACGCCTTCGAGGTCGTCAATGTCCCAGAACCAGAACAGAAGCCCAAGATGGTGGTGGTGATTGAAGAAAAGAAGATTCGTCAATTGAATACAAAACCAGTGACCATAGCTTTTATTCTTAGAACACAACCTGTTCATACCAGAAGCTCAACAATTTACCAAAAAAACAACCCTCCCACAAACACTACTCCAGTTAGTTTTTCAATTGTTAAGTTGTTTTGTATTGGGATTGTCTCAATTTACCTTCTTTTGATTTCTTGTTTCAGTTTCAGATCAACACAAGAGGTTCCCACATACCCAAAACAAGTTGCAGAGTTTAGGTGAGTTTTTATCTTTGGGTCTAGTTTGTGATTCTCAATTGGTATGCACATTCTCTTGATTTTCCCATTTGTGTTTTTTCTCAGTGGATTTGGTAATGTGGAAAGATGTTTCAAGATCTGCATTTGTGTTTGGAATTGGAACTTTTTTTTTAATTCCTTAAGGACTTGTTTGCCTTGGCTTGTTCGACTTAAATAGAGGGTATTTTAGTCATTTCATATAGTATACTAACGGTGTCATATCAGAAAACTTTGTTGGGTAGTTTTGGTGGGTTTATTGCATTAGCTTGTAACTGAGGTGGGTTTTGTGCAAAATATGCTAACCACGTAAGGGTTAATTGCAATTTGCCCTACGATAAATGCTAAACGGGTGGGTGGTTGGGAGGTTCAGTTTAACCGGTCGGATCGTACTTGCTATATAAACTAGTAAATGAAAACGAATTTCTTATTACAATAGGGTAATTTTGTGGTGGATAAGAAAAATTACTGAATGTAAACAAATTCATGTCTGTATAACATATTTAAAATTTTCAAATTTACAGTAGAAATTAAAATTTTAGTAACTCTATTTATAAGCACGTAAATCTATAATTTGACTTGAAGTCTTGTGCTATTCACAAGAGAAGTTGTTTTATTTCGATATGTTAACATAAGTGATATAATGTGTTATTCACAAGAGTAGTGTCGCGTCATCTCCATTTCACGAAGGCGAATTCACGGATTTGCTCTCAAACCGTGGCTTAATGGACTCGCTCGTGATCCGTAACTCCACAAATTGGCTCTCGAATCGCGGCTTCGCAGACTCGTGCTCAGCCCGCCTGGAACCCACGCGCCCGAGCTCGTTTAATCCCAAAGCTACGGGACTACAAGCCTTCCCAAGGCTATTCAAAAATAGGCAATTCCTAACGACAAATAGATTCAACATCAAGCGAGCACGCCCGCAATGTGCGCACCTCCATACATGTCAAAGGCAAGTAAGTTCAAACCTCATCTCATCACAGCCCGACTTCGATTTGATCGCAACAGTGACTCGTCCTTAATACAGCTCGTCTCAAGCCTTGCACTATTCCGCTTGAAGTCCAATTCAACATCGTGAGTTGCGACAATGCCTCGCACCCTAGCTGTTCTTGCCAATTTCGAGCTTCGCCCGTCGCAACGACCATTTCGGCATTGCAACATATGTGAGATCACCGCCATCTTTCAACTAGTCCAACATGTGAGAGTCGCGACGTTAGCATGGAAGTCCCTTTCACCCGCCTCTTTTTCGCACCAACACAATCGAAACCTGGCTAAGGACTTGTGAGGAATCTCAACACTTAGTGAGCTCATATGAGGTTCAACCCATGTCCCCAAACTCTGTCAAGAGTTTCTCAATACCCTGAAGGCTAAGAGTGTTCCTACCGATACTCCCGAGACCTGAGAACGCTACTCTGCGCGGTAGGGACTTCTAAGGGACGTGACAAGCATTTCGGCCCGCAAAAGACACAGGAATGCCCCAAAAACCTTGGAGCACACGAGCAACGCGTCCAATGGGCAAGAAACCCCAGCTAAGAGTGGGTCCCCAAATGAGCTGCACATCCTCACCGACCAATCATACGTCGACATGTGGCGATAATTGGGAAATATATATAAAGACTCATCTCTTGATATGAGAAATGGATCTTCATTTTCTAAAGATTATAACTTTTTATCTATAAAAGTCTCTTTATAGTTACGTGTATTCCGGCCGAAAACTTAATTTCATGCCTAAACGGCATCCCGAAAACACATAACACGCTCTCTATAGTTTCGAATACTTCGTTCTTTGGTGTGTTGTCTCTTGCACATGCTACATACTTGGCGGACACGCTCGGGTTACCTTGACATTGGAGTTGAGACGGGACATAAAAATCTTGAGACTTAAAAAATATAACACTTTGGAAGATTCTCTAATACTTTGATAAGGACAACCAACATTTGAGTGTGCCGGGTTGACCAAGAAAAACAAGGGCATAAGTTGAATATGAGTTATATTGAATAATTGTATTACAAAAACAGGATAATTAGTTTTTCTTCAGATTATACTCAAAATCAAGCGATGTAATTTGAAATAAAGATTATTTTTGAAAAACAATTACAATACAAAAAGTATTGAAATATCACATAGGGTACTCTACTATAATGTCTAGCAGTTGGTTAATCCAACTGTGTGAGTGAGATGAAGTCTCAGAATCAATTCCTACTCAACACATCTTTGGTGGTGGTGGTGTAAGAGATCATTTTGGTACGGCAAGGTGCTAAAAACTCTAGGGTTAAGAGAAATAGTATCTTTTCTGAGCACTATTGGTTACTTGTATATATACATCTTTAGGCCGTCGTTTAAAAAAAAAAACAAAACAAAAACTACAATAATGTCTAGTGATCTCACACTAAATTCATTTAACTTGCGTAATAAATAAATACAACACTTTGCAACCTAACAATAAATTTATCACATACATAATAAATTATCATAAAACGTCTCCATGATCCCGCATTTAATGGCATTATGTCTCCGCGACCTCGCATTAAAATGTATCAAAAGTTTAACCAATCTCAACTAGTAGAACATTAGTTCAATTTAGTGGTTGAACTTTGAAAAAAAAGTCAAAGTGGCGGCTGAACTTTTTAAAAATTAAACAAATTAGTGGTTACTGTTAAATATA
>JAYMTA010005454.1:0-11399 GCA_036897625.1 Pelargonium cotyledonis | reverse complement strand
GTTATATTGGAAACACACTAAATTATCTTGTAATTCTTAATTTTTACAAAAAATGAAAACAAGACACTCATTTTGGGACAGAGTGAGTATATTTTTTTAATTATTTTCTATTTAAATTTGACAGTATCAGTTAGTTCTGACGGATTCCACTAATAACTTAACGAAATAAATCTCACAGAAACAAAATTAATTATACAATGAACTCTCAAGAATAAAATAAAATTCAGAGACCCGGGCACAACAAATGAAATATTGCATAGACCAGTATTTACTCCTCCTAATTAAACATTAATCGACAATTACTCTACTTTAACTACAATAAAAATGGGAAAACATACACAAGCGCAAGAGATGCGCGTGGGAGTATCAGTCACAGAAACAACATCAGCAACGCCTAGCTAGGACCTTCCTCGTTGAAGGCTACAAGAAAAACCATTCTTGCAGCTCTTCTTCCTCTGATCTCCAACCAAACCCTCAATTCGCATAAACCCCGAGACCATGTCTTCGGATGCGATTCACTGAAGCTGAAGATGAAACCCTCGTCAGCTTCTTCTTCTTCTCTAACGCCGCGTGGACCGTCTTCTGTCTCGTCCCCCACCTCTTGGTTCTCCGGCATTGTTGGCGGCCGCTCCGACAAGTCCGCCGGCGTCAAAGTGGCCGCAAGTTCTTCCGGCCTCGGCGGTGGCAGTAGCGATAAAGGTCCTGTGATTAAGAAGAACCATTTCCGGGGTGTTCTCTTCAAGTACGGCCCCAAGCCTGTTCAGGTCTGTCAATTTTGGAGATTCGTTTTTGGTTTCAGTTTGATTGACTGATAGGGTTACTGGGTTTTCTGATTTATCTTTGAATTTGGGTGATTTTAGGTTCTTTTTAGTGTTGATTGATAGTGTATGTTGAAAGATGCAATGTGCATCACAATAATTTATTCTTTGCTGATCTGAATTTGGCTGATTAGCTCCATAGGCTTAGAACATACAACACTAAGATATGTTCAGAATGCTTCACTTATATGTATTTTTTTTTGTAAATGCAAACATTTTGGATAGTAATTTTGTCGTGAAATTCAAAAGGAGTTGAATTCTTTTAGGTTATTAAATGGCGTCTTTTCGAAAAACCATGTTTGCATCCGTACTAGGCAGTTTATGTTAGGTTAGAAAAAGCTTGAAGACTGTTGTTTATGTAACCATTATGGGAGGGGAAAATGTGGTTTAGGCTTGGAAGTGCATGAAGAAGGATAAAAGGAGGTTTTCAGTTTAGTGGGTGGGTAGGTTTAGGTATTTCCGTTGACTTTTGAGAGAGCATTGTTGTTATAGTTATTTCAAACAATCCATCTCTTAGTAATTGATAACAAGCGAAAACCTAGTTGCTTATTATTCTCAAGTTGTTCTCTTACCCAAGGATGCTTTCAAGTACTATTTGTGGAGCACCTGCTCTTCAAAATAGCGGAGAAATTTTCTACTTTGTTAAAACTGGTACACATGTTTTTGTTTTTCTAGGTATATATATTTTTGACTAATTGACTATAACCTTCAAGGCTACAAATGTTGGTCCTTGTAGTCAGAATGTTGACGAGAATGAAATCTGATATTTCAAACTGGCCAAACTATGTAGCTCAGAATTCAAAAGCTTGTGCACACATTGTTTCAAGGCACCTATTTTGACCCGCAGAAAATTGTTTTACTGGGAACCTACAAGAATCATTTCTCATGACATCTGGAAATATATTTCACCATATATAATTGTAGTTGATGATCAATGTTTGCTGTTGGAATGAGCAGTTGGCATCATTTCTCTATAATGGTTTTGTAACTTTTGCAGGTTGCATTTAGAACAGGTGATTATAGACAGCAAGTCATATTTATTGGTGGATTGACTGATGGTTTGATGGCAACTGAGTAAGTACTTTGTGGAGTTGGATTCAAATGCTCAATATAAGAATCTCCATTTGAGTTGTATGTTGCCTTTTATTTCAATGTTGAATTGAAGCCATTTAATTTGTAAATTAATGGTGGTTCCTGACAAGTGACAACCTTCTCTTGTTATTTTTTAACTTATTGACGTTTAACACTCTTTAAGAAACTCAATGTGATTCCTGACGTTCTCTTCTATGGTTGTAGATACTTAGAGCCTCTGGCAATTGCCTTGGAGAATGAAAAATGGTCACTTGTTCAACCACTGCTGTCATCTTCATATTCTGGATATGGCATCTCCAGTTTGAAACAAGTAACTATCTTTCTGTCCTATTAATAGTCAATATTTTAATGTTTCACTGCCTTCCTTTTTTCCATGTGTTTTGATAATCTTATGGTTTCATTACTTCCTGCAAAACAGTTGGGCGGCTATGTTTTATATAGATAGTAGAGAAGCTCTAGTCCGGCATTACGGGAAACTGTTGGATAATATTCCTTGCAAATACTGATACTGTTATAACCTATCCTGATTTATGTAGTATTGATCTGTGATGTCCATTACATGCTGTCAAGAATTAAGGTATATCATTTTAATGTACTATAAATCACATTAAAGATGTTGCACCATGTATATTGAAGGATGCCCTGGAACTCGATCAGCTGATAAGTTATTTAATCAACAAAGAAGATTCTGAGGGTGTGGTACTGCTTGGGCACAGTACTGGTTGTCAGGTTAGCGCTAATCGTATTAGAGCTGGTCATCATCAGGAACTTTGGAGGTAAAATTTTACCTTCTCACATGTTTGTGTATGTTGCTAGGATATTGTTCATTACATGCAAACAAACGCTGCTTGCTCCCGAGCAGTCCGTGGTGCCATTTTGCAGGTATTGACATATTTAGTCCAAGTTATTTTTTTTTGCTTCCTTTTAGTTAGTTTTATCATTTATGTGACAATATATGCCATACATAAATATCAAATTATGAAACTAAAACCTAACATATCTAATTAATAGCTTTTAAGGTATCCAACTAAGGCTTACTGCTCTAATCTAGATTGAATATATTTGGAACTGTCGGGTTAATATATATAACTTGAGATTAATGATAAGACACATTTTGTAATTAATTTTTAATTGGAATATGGACCATATGGTATTCATTTTCATGATTGGTTAACTATTATTGGTTCTATCACCATTATATGAGGGAAATTTCAAAGTATAATAATGGATTCATCTCATGTAACTTCTTAAGGAATAGTTTCATTAAATGAGATTACCTAATTATGATCCTTGTATTGCCATCCCTTGTGGGAGTGCACAAGTATATGAAGGTTGAGGAATTTAAGGAACATCTGATGGTACAATAATCAAAACAATTTATTAGAGAATTGCTTTCTGTTTTTAGTTCTAGTCTTTTTTTTTTCTTTCTTTTTATTTTTCTCATTGAACTCAATGGCATCTATCATTTAATAGTTGGCATGCACTACTCACGGCTTTTATATATAATTGGTCATCGCTCATCGCCCGCCTTTTGCTGGCTGTAGGTTAATTGTAGTCACTAGCCACCCCACTGTTGACTTTACCATCAATGATTGTGTTAGTTATATGTGTAATTTGTTATAATCTAATTCTAACAAGACAATTCTAATCAAATTAGAACTACATCTTCAACAGGCTGCAGATCACCATGCAAACATTTCTTCCAATTAGAGAGTTAGGAGAATGTATAAATATTTTGCATGACAGACACTAAAGAGCAAGTGAATAGATCATTATTGCTGGAAAATTACTCAATTGTATGTGTCTTTTCTGAAGTAAATGGAGCTTCAATTTGCGTAGTCTTAGTAACTGAGCACTTGCTTTCTAACAACTTTTTGGCAGGCAAGACCTCTGAACATTTGTGGGCTTCTTAAGACCTTTTTTGATTTATATTTATAGGAGAGTGAATATTACTCCCCCATTTCAACATTTGCGTCTTGTTTTACTTTTTGGGGAAAAAAATTAAGAATGAGTGAGTTTTGAACCCATATACTCCCATGTGCATTTGATGTAACAAACTCAAGGGGTTTTAACTAACTTATTGTAGAGATATTACAAGTAATTCATGCAAAAAACCTTCATGAAAAGGAAGGAGGAAACTTATTTTGGTACAATTTTCTTAGAGAAACAAGACACTCATTTTAGGGCGGAGGGAGTATATTCTTTTAGCCTTTAAATAGACCTAAAAGATTACTATCTTATGCAGCCACAAAATATTTACAAACAAAAAGGCTTGGCATTCTTTTGGAACGATCATTTGCACAACTCGGCTGCTGCCTTCTATTCTTGTCAAGTAGCACGTGCACCACAAAAAAAGCGCACAGCTTAGTTTTTAAGATATAGTGGAAGAATGATTTGTCACCTATAGTATGCTTTTCTCTTAGATTAGTTCGATGTTGCTAACTGTAAGGGTACCCATATTCTGTTCAAATAACTTATATTCATACATGATTCAGGTCATTCCTATTTCTATATTAGCTCATTGACATGTGGAGTTTGCTATTTTTTCTCCATAGAAATTATTCCTTTTCTTTTTGCCTACATGTTGCAAATTGACCTGCAGCACTAATCTTAGTGCCCTTTCAAATGTCCAGGCTCCAGTTAGTGATCGAGAATACAGAGCAACACTTCCTGAAACAGCCGCTTTGATTGACTTGGCTTCAACCATGATAAAAGAGGGCCGTGGATCAGAAATTATGCCAAGGGAAGCAGATCCATGTGCCCCAATTACTGCATATAGGTACAATCAATGCATCTTCACTATTTAACTTAGTAAGAACTCAATGAAGGTGTAGCCTATGCATCTTCATTCTTTAAACAAAATACAGGTGTATTTATAGATATATATATTTTTGCAAAAATTAATGCTCATTTTATTAGTGCTTGATTTCAATTCCTTGTGTGCCCACATGTGCCTTCATTAGTACAAACTCAAGTGGCTCTAACTATTTAAAGGATCTTATGGGTATTTCATTCATAATTCACTCACTAAAGTAGAAAGAGGACACATTTCGTGACATTTAAATTTAGTAAACAAGACTCATTTTGGGACCTGCTGTAAATTTTGTTGGGGAAAAGTTAGTATGTAATATTCTCTAGTCACGCAACTTTTACTTGTGATTTATTTTTGGAGCAATTGATGGAATACTAGTATTTTTGAAAAACTATCCCTTGCCGTTTAAAAATGTAGAGTTCACTGTGAGTATCAATAGGAAAGACGACATTCACGATTTGTTTACCACATATAAATACATTGGTCTTTTATTCTTCAATTCATGTTATCATGGTATTTCAGACATTTGCCGTGTCACATTAAGTGATTGTCACTTTAACTCTATATAACAAGTATTGTGCAGGTATCACTCTCTGTGTGCATACATGGGAGATGACGATTTGTTCAGTTCTGACCTTAGTGATGACCAGCTAAAAACATCACTTGGGCACATGTCTAACACACCTTGCCAGGTACAATTTTGTTTATTTGTCATGGTTTGAATCTTAACCTTTAATGATTCATATCAGTGGATGAATTTCAACTAGATATTGGTCAACTAAGTAGCTAATTGGGTATGAGTCCTTGAATCACTTTGATTCTGTCTATGTTAAATACTTCATCCGTCCCAAAATAAATGTCTTGTTTCTCTTGCATTTTCAAGAAGTAAGTTGTGCATGAATTACCAATTTGATCCCTATAATATGTTTGTTAGCACCCCTTAAGTTTGTTACAACACTTGTCCATGGTGATACAAGAGGAAATGTACATGCAAAATCAAAGACAATTATTTTGGGACGGAGGGGAGGGAGTATATTTTGTAACCTGGACATGACAATATGTTATTGCGCAAATAGCAATTTATTGAGGAGTGTATTGATGTTGGTTATATAATATTATGGCAATGCAGGTTATATTTTCCATGGCCGATGAATATGTACCGGAATATGTGGATAAGAAAGCATTGGTGGATAGGTAAAATGATAGAATTCAACTTAACTGTATTCATATTTTAGAAAGCGTTCCCCTTTACTCAATCGCCGACAATTCTGAAACACCTCTAACAGAAGGACAAATGGTCAATTTGGAAAGAATTCTTTCCCGTACTGCATGGATTGAAATTGGAATCTTCTTGTTGTTGTTGTTGGTTATTGATACAAGCATGCATGTGAATTGCAGATTATGTAGAGCATTGGGAGGTGCTGAGAAAGTGGCAATAGAACATGGGAATCACTCACTCTCAAACAGAACACAGGAAGTAGTTCATGCCATTATTGATTTTGTGAAAAGAGAAGGTCCCAAAGGCTGGGATGATCCATGGAGCTGAGTGAACTCAACATTTCATGCCCCAATTCTGTGGTGAAATTTTTATTGGTTGTGACTTCACTTATTTTTTATTTTATTTTGTATGGTGTGAGAGGAAATGGTACCGATTTGTTTATTTATCTTCATAAAATTTAATTTGACACAACCTCAAAGAAACTTTTAACAGTTTATTTTTTATCTTTTTCGTTGTCAACATATATAAAATAGAAAGAAAAAAAAAATAATATTGGTTTGTGTCACGTGCGTATATAACCAGTAACATGACTTTTATGCAATTTATGTAATCAGAGCCAAAATGATTTAAGGTATTTTTTTAGTCATGTGAAATGCATTAATAAATATTTTGTTTTATTTGCTTTGTACAATAAAAAATACTATACATGATACATTTATTATTAATCATTTTTCTTGCCATATTCAAAGAGTTAAAAATAGTGTAGGGATTATATATTAGTACAGATTATAATTAAACTATAAATTCATACATATATGTATGTATGTATGTATCAAAAGTAATACAAGTTAGTTGAGTTTATTACTTTGGTCTGAAGCCAAAATATTGAGCTTCATTTTTGCAGGTGGGAATGACGTGATGTTCGGGTGTTACATGTCGCAATAACTTGTAATTTATTCTTTTGGCTGGTAAAAAAACTTGTAATTTTTTGGATGGCGTCATGAAGACATTGAAACAATAACGTTTATGCTATATTTTGGTTTCCTACATTTGAAATGATGAAAATGATTGGACTCGTCAATTTAAAAACTCACTACACAGAAACGTTTCATTTGAAATATTCAACGTTGTTTTATATTACTTAAATATTATACGGACGTCTCTTCATAATAGAGTCGACTATAAATATAGAAAGTTAAAGTCAAGATGGCGGTCTTAACTCTTAACTGCTCTTGTTTATGAGAAACTAACTTAATAATGTAGTAAAGGGAACCACCAGCTTTTGCTTCATTAAAGTGCAAATTCAATAAAAAAAAATAGCACTTTTACATTGAATCTTTGTTGTTGACTTGTTGTATGTGTAATGTTGATTTGAACAAGTGTTGGCATGTAAAGACAAAATTGCCCTTTAACTTTTAAAATCTAAATATGCCGTGTTGACATTTTTCATTTTTTATTAGTTCTTAAGTTAAGAAAAAATCCAATTTTTGTGTTCACACACAATTTGGTTGATGGACTATTTTTTTTTAATATGAAACATTTTTTTAACTTTAACATTTGAATTCAATTTGTTCCATGAACATTTTTTATTCTGATATAGAATTTTTAGAGATTATTTAATAGATATTTCGTGTTAGACAACTTAACGAAAAAAATTAACAAAAAGTAAAATAACAATAATTTTAAAACCATATTTGAAAATTCAATTGCTATTTTGAGTTTTTTTTTAAGATAAAAAAAAAATCAAAAGACCAAGTTGGATCTTTTGTTAAAAAAAGAAGAAGATTTACTTGAACCCTCAATATATAGCTAAAAGAACTTGCCCATCCCTTTATGCTTGGAATAGAAGTGAATTCAAAACCACTATGCAATATTTGGCTTCCAATAAATCTTGTTTACTCAATCTAGGCACAACTTTTTACCTCTAACTTACACTTAACCTTTGAACAAAGCATCAATTTTGCAGTTGAAATAAAGCAACTTGTTCATATAAAGTACCATTTGGCCAACCTCTAAGCAATCATAGAGAATTCAATCCCAAAACTTCCATAAATAAAGGCTCAATGACACTATCTATTTTTCAAGTTCAACAAGCTTGATAAAATAATGTTACAACCCTAACAACCAACAAGCTTGATACATATATGGTAACAAATCTATAAACAAACCAATAAAGAATGTTACATCTACTCCAACCAAATCTACCCCCAAAAATCTTGAATCCAATCCATAACTTGGCTACCTCACACACAGGGCATTGAGAAGCACATGAGCCAGCATTAGGTCTACAAAATATTGGTGCCCAATTTCCCCATCCCTCCACCTCAGTTTCGCCGGAGCTCGCCCGTAGTGGACGCCGTCATTGCACCGGTTGTCGAAATGCCACGGGAATGTCATGTCGAAGTTGTCGATCACGCCAGTGACCACCCCGGCTTCCTTGAACTTATCTAGGGCTACCCAGTTGAAAAACTCCATTTTGCTAGGATTGAATGCAAGAGACCTTGCATATCCACCCGTGGCCACGGTGGTCCGGTAGAAAACTTTCGGTGCCACCAATCCCCTGTCCCGAATTAGCTTCAAAACCTTGGCCCAAAAATCGGCTGCATATTGTGCTCCGCCCGAGAATCTCCGGATGTTCTTCCAGAAAACCCCGTCGTGGAGGCCGGAGTTGAGGATTATGGTGTCCGGGACTGTTTCCCCTGTGAAGTATCCCATTAACAGTTTCCGAAACCCTTCGTCTTGGAGGGAATTGAAGCCTTGGTAGTTCATTGTTTCGTTCCAATGACCGTTGAAAATGCTTGTGATACGAACGGATTGGGAGCTGTTTTTGGGGTTAGTGAAGGTCCTATCAAACCGCCTAGGGACAGCGGGGATATCGGGCAAATCCAATATGAAATTCAACATGTTGCGAATGGTGTCAACGTGATTGGAATCACCCCAAAAGAAGATCCACCGGTTGCTCAAACAACTCCAAGCATCGTGAGCTAAGAATATCTTGAACGAGCAATGCGTGGAGTAAACCCAACCATTGCTCTCTAGAGACCCGAGAGATCCAATGCACCACGGACTGGTGCAAGCAAAGTTCGGAGGCAGGCACCGGTACCTCCCATCGTTGCTAATCAAGCAATGGTCATTATGGGCGTGGCGTGTCCACCTGCCCGCCCAAATGTCCCTATTGAAATCGGATTGCCGGCACACCTGCAATGCCGGCAACTTAGTCCCGCTCCGGAAGAACTGGATGGTCACATTCCTAAGCCCTTTGTCATAAGCAAACCGCCATGGCGAAAACCTAAGACCCTCAAAATGCCTGTAAAGCAAGATCATAGTGAAATTGTACATCCCATGAAAATCCGGATGGACTTGGAGAGACAACACATAAGATCCATTCCCAAAATCCTTAACCAAAGGCCTAGACTTCCACAGCTCGCCGGACAGATCGGTTTCAAAGTAATCCCCGCCGGAGCAGCGAGGGTTCCCCGAATCATCCAATGCCTGGAACACAAACTCGTGGACGTCTCCGGCGGACAAATTGACCAAACCGGCACGGTCCAGACCCGGGATTGAGACCTGGACCGTCTTGGAGTCCCGGCATGGCTTGCCTCCGGGGAAGATCCACTGGGCTAGGAGATTGGTGGTCAAATTGGGCTCTAGCTCAGCTCCAACCCAAGGGGAGCCACTGTTTCTGATGAAAGGGTGGATTAATTCTGTTCGGGTCAAATTCGAAGAAGAGATCAGATTTTTGGTTTCTCTTGGCTCGAATTCAGCAAAAATGGAGGGAATGTGGGTCAAATTTTCTTGGGGAAGAAGATGGGTTTTGTTGGGCTTGATAAAATTACCTTCCAGGTACGAGGTATCGATTCCGGTGCCGTTTTTTCGCCGGAGCATCACATTCAAATCCTCAGATTCAATCATCGTCTCCGTCTGATAATCTTGATTGTTGATCCTCCAATCCTCCACGGAACTCCGGACGGACCAACCGTCGATGCTCCAAACGACGACCATCCCCAGAAACACCAGCGCAGTCAGGACCCCAAAACGACGCAACGGCTTCGCCGGCGGCGAAGTAGCACCTGTCTCCGGCATCTGAAACCACCACAACAAAAATAAGCAACAGAACGAGCTAAGAAAACCCAGAAAAACCCAGAAAACAGAATCGCGAGATGCGAGGAAGAGATAAGTAAAAGAAGAAACTTTGACGACAAGCGCATTCCCAGCTCGATTTTCCCGAGAAAACACAATAGAAAATAAAAGAAAAGGACATGAACTTACCGAGAAAGGTTCGATATTGTAAAAGATTTTCCTCTCCTTCCCCAAGCTCGCAATGGAAATTTTCAGATTTTTTTTTTCCGAGAAAGTTTGGTGCTTCTAAGGATTGATTGGAGAGAGAAAGATTGGATTTTGCTGGTCCTGATTTTTCTGAATCAATGAATATAGGAGCTGAAGTTTTGGATTTTTTTTTTTTTTTTGAGCTGAAGTTCTGGACTATTGAGTCCACCGCTAGTGGGTGAGGAGAAAATAGAAAAATAGTACCACTCCATTAATAACATTTGAGTTTATTTACAACTTTTTATTTATTTATTTAGTAAATGAAAACATATATTTATTTTAAACCAATATTTTCTTGGTCTTTTTTGGCACTACTATAAATAGAAACAACTATTATGTTTTTATAGCTATAAATACAGATAAAAATCCTGTTTTTACTCTTGTTACATCTTTATGTGTCTAATATGTTTTTATTGTGTAACTAAACTGTTCAAACAAGCAACTGTTTTTCTTGTTTTTTTTATACAAATCTAATTCATATTTCATTTTTTATTCTATATTTTGTATTCGAAATACAAAGGAAATTGGAAGATGAAATGTAACAGGATAAAAAGAATATTTGACCAAATATATGTTAATGAATTCGAACTTTAAATTAATTTTTTTTATTTATAAATTTAAGCTATACAGTCGGGTAGCTCTTCTCATTAACCCAAAACTCACAATCAACGGCAAAGAGGTATGAACCCGAAGTTTCAAAAGAAAATCAAAGCTTCTAATTAAACCGTTTGACCGAACATTTTTTGATAATTTAAACTTTTACCAAGACATGTTGGGTCAAGTGGTTAAAATACTTTGGATTTTCTCTAATGTCTCAAGTTCGAGTCTCATTGTCGGCGGTATAGAATAAGATTTATGGGTGAGGTTTAGGGTGAGGCTCCCTTTGTAGAGTGAGAAACATTGTTACTTCGAGTATGTTATCTCGTTGATGGTAAAAAAAATTGAAATTTAATTTATTTATTTTTTCAAAACTAGGCTCTTTATGTTTTATAAATATATTATTTTTCTTATTTACTCTTTTTTATTATTATTATTATCAAATAACAATAATTGCATATAACAACACTAATTTTTTCATGTTTTACCTGTAAGTATAACTACAAACAAATAAAAAAGGTCTTTTGATCTAGTG
>JAYMTA010005453.1:0-11399 GCA_036897625.1 Pelargonium cotyledonis | reverse complement strand
AGACTAACCCTAGCCACCACCACCACATCTCCGCCGCCCACCACCACCACCCCTACGCGCCGCAGAGGTTCGTCTCCAAGTCAGCTCCGATCCACGCGCCACCCCCTCCACCTCCACCTGCCGCCGCCGGGAGTCCGAAGCGAATCGGAGATGACAGCGGTGGCGACTACACCGAGGCAGCTTTCTGTTCTCCGTCAGACCCTAAGTGTGCTCCGGCTTTCCCCGATGTAAGTCCGTTCTCGGCCGAAGACCGTTCGAATCCGTTCGAGAACAGTGAGCCTGAACAGAACAGAGCTCGGATCGACGTGCTGGGTGAGAAGAGGAAGGATCGGGAGGAGCTTAGTGATGGAGGAACTCCGTACAGTTACAAAAGAGTGTCGTCAAAGCCCTCCGGTGGGGCCGGTACTTCGTGCGGAGGGGGGGAGTACAGGAAGGACAGGGAAGAGTGGAGTGACGCGGCGATCTCGTGCCTACTCGAGGCTTACACGGAGAAGTTTGCGCAGCTGAATCGGGGAAATCTGCGTGGGAGGGATTGGGAGGAGGTGGCCTCCATGGTCAGCGAGCGATGCGACAAGCAGAGCAAGAGTGTGGAGCAGTGCAAGAACAAGGTAGATAATTTGAAGAAGAGGTACAAGTTGGAGAGACATCGGATGAGTAATGGTGGTGATACAGTCAGTCACTGGCCGTGGTTCAAGAAGATGGAGGAGATTGTCGGCAATTCGCTGCCAATGAAGGTAGCCTCAGATGATGATAAAGCAATTGTAGCAGTTGGTTCGGGTAGTGTCTCCAGACAATCAAAGAGGTACAAATTTGATTCCCATGATTTTATTTCCTATGCTGCTTCATAAGATTATTAAGCTGCCTATCATTGAATTTCCTTGGTTATTGAAAATCTCTTGTGGCAAAATGGTTGATAGTTTGCTCATTAGATGATTGTGAAATGTGGATATCATTTGCAGGTTCTCGCTAAAGTTTTGATGTTCCTAAGAATAAATGGCTTAATTAATTGGTATCTGATACTGACTAGTGGAATTGTAGAATAGAAAGGAGAAATTAGGAGGAGAAATTGTAGTTTCAAACCAACCAGAAGTGAAGAAGTATGTCATCTCAGGATTCATGAACTAGTTTGTCCGTTACAAACTAACCATTTGTTGCATTTACGAGGAGCTTCTAAGTAGAAGGATGGAAATTGTTTATTTCAGACCCACACTTTTGGTCACAAGTGACTATCATACCATCCACAACAACTAATCGACAAATGTATTCATGTTACAGTTTCCATTAATCACATAATGTTCAAAGTATCATGTGAAAATTTTAATTTATATTATATTGGAATCACACTTTGCTCGATATAGAATTACAACCAGTTTCTAGAACTTCTGATGGCACCTATTCGTATTAGTTTACTTGATTTAGAAGTGTGTACCTGAGTACCTAAATGACCAACTATCCTGAAATTGTATACATAATTATTCTCCTGTGGTGGTTGGTGGCAGTTTTCTTTGGTGGTCATGTAGGGCCTAAGCAACCCTCAACCATGACTAAGAGCTTGGTGGCAGTTTGTATAATTGTCACGACTGTTTCCATCAGATTACTGTGATATGTGGCGTACGGAGAAAGTGTTTGTTGTGATGGTGGTTTTTATTTATTTTTTTATGTCTTATCTCTTGCTTATAGGAAGACCTAAGTTTCTATTTTCGCATCTTATATACCAATTACCTTTATACGTTGTAACAAGTTCTTAAGTTGCAGCATTATTTGTGCTAGTGTTGGGTTGGATAGTAGATACTAGAGATGGTAAATGATTTATATATCATTGACGACCTTGTAAACCATTATCATGAGCTTTGTTCTCTGCCTCTCTTCTATTGGTTAAAATAACTTATACGGAGTATTACATTTGGAACAAGTTGTGATGTTCCAATTGTGTAACAAACACCATGGCGGAAGAAGAAATGTTGAAGTTGGCAAACATCCATTTAGCTTTCCCATTCCATATACAATACACATGTCACATAACATTCTTGGAAGTGACTGTTTTTTATTTTTTTGTTTTTATTTTTTATTTTTTTTATTTTTATATTTTATCATATGTCATTTGCACTTTTTGTAATTGTACTGCCTTTGATGTAGTGGATAATTGATTATAATGTCAGTCAGTGACCATATATTTGACTTCATTCAAATTGAATTGATTATAAGAATATCTAAATCTTCTCATATATAAATGTTTTTAATTTGTTTGAGCAGATATCCACTGGCAACAGCCATCCCCGTGGGTCAGATAATTAGCATGAAGCCTAAATCAGTTTCAACCCCAAAATGGCGAAGAGTAGTTTTCAAAATTAGCGGTGCTGCTCTCTCTGGAGCTGGTCCTAACAACATTGACCCCAAGGTTTGTTTGGACTTCATTCTGCATGTATAGGGTAGGAGTGAACATGCATCGCCTGCAGGGGTGTAATGAAGCCAAATCAAGCCTAGAATTTTCAAAGCTCGGCTCAAACCAGCTTATAGATTTGGGCTTGAGTTCTAATCAACTGGGCTCAATTCATTGATATTTTATCATAGATGAATATTTACCTAGGATCGAGCTCGCTGGAGCCGAATATTTACTGAGTCGAGCTCAAGAGGCCTGTTAAGGGCTTGGCTCGCTTGCAGACCAAATCACCAGTGAGCTCTTTTGAGTTTTGCCAGTGAATTGTCTTGTCTCATTATTGAAGTGTTATTTTTATCGGATCCCTTATGCTAACTGATTATTCTTGATATTTAGGTGGCAATGCTGATCGCTAGAGAAGTTGCAATTGCTTGTCGTCATGGTGTGGAGGTAGGCATGCTCATTGTTTGTTTTAACCTATGCCATTTATTGTCTTTCAATTTCTGACATGCTTCTTTTAATTTCTGGTATTTCAGGTGGCAATTGTTGTCGGGGGTCGTAATTTCTTTTGCGGGGACTCTTGGGTTACTGCCACAGGTTTAGATAGACCGACTGCATATCAAATAGGGTAATGTGGATATTTTGAAGTTGCATAACAACATGCTATTTGCTCAGAACTTGCTGTTTATTTTAATTATTTTGCTGTTCAGATGATCTTGGTCTACATTGTTTTCTATTTTTTGAATTAACATGATTAACAAACTATTTTCATTATGTGGTATAATTGAATTGTTTTTAAATTTTATGAACTTGACCTGATTTTTTTGGATGCCTGTATGCTACAGCTTGTTTTACCTGGATAGAACTATAGAAATAGGTAAATAGATAAATGGATAAAAGGAGTCCCACAGAAAAAGAAATCGTGTTATGATGTATTCAGTCTTAATCGTGACCATTCAATAAATTCATAACTTCTACTTAAGTTATTTTTCCCTTGTGTTTGGATTTTGAAGTGTTGTTATATGGTGGAATTGATATGCGGATTTCTTTCATGTGAATGAATTGGCATTGCTTTCCATGTATTTTTACAGAAACTATAACATCCATGCTCACGTGAATCTTTTTTCTTGGTTACGATAAATGTATATATTTATATCAAGTTTGTATTTATTTGAGACCCTAAAAGACTGACTTTTACATCGGTACCAGTATGATGGCCACAGTAATGAATTCTGTATTGCTCCACTCAGCACTAGAGAAGATGGGTGTTCCAACACGTGTGCAGACTGCATTTGCAATGCAGGAGGTTGTCGAGCCATACAGCAGGCAACGGGCCATCCGGCATCTTGAGAAAGGAAGAGTTGTAATATTTGGTGGCATTGGTGCCGGCACTGGAAATCCACTCTTCTCCACTGACACAGCTGCGGCTTTGAGAGCTTCAGAGAGTAAGGCTCTGTTCTACATGTTACACGGCATATCTGATTTTCCCAAGAAATACAAATATTTTGTGCACATGCATATATTCTGTCATTTTAGTGATTTTACTCTTTTGTTTATTTTGGTGGCAGTTCATGCTGAGGCAGTTCTCAAAGGCACCAATCTTGATGGTGCTTATGACTGCAATTCCAGAAACAACAACGCTACATTTGAACACTTGTCTTTTAGGGACACGGTTTCCAGAGGTTCTACATCCATGGACATGATGGCTATGACTTTCTGTGAAGAGAATGGCATTCCTGGTTAGCATGTTATAATACTTCTTTTGGTTTTAGGTTTCATATTTTGCAGGAATCACATTGTTGCATGGAGTACTGTTGAAGTGCTCCACAATTCACATAAGTTAAATATGGGGTTCGTTAATCGTAACCTCTTAATATAATACTAGTTGGGCACCTCCAGCTAATAGTTTAGACTTTTGGGTTGGGGGAAAGTTTAACTAACATGGTATTGTAAATACCTGTAGTGGACCAACCTGCAGAAGTAGATGTGTCCTATAGAGCTGACAATTTGGACCCAAACCCGTGGACATCTTAAAACAATCCGATATGGAAATCCAAATCGCTACCTTTAGTGTCCTACATAGATCAAATGTGGAGATTGTATTTTCTTAATATACTAGATGCTATAAGCTTTTAGACTTTTGGTCTTGAGTAAAATTTAACAAGTACAAAAATGTTTAGGATAGAAATATTCGATGCATTGAGGTTGAGTTTGGCGCTTATCTGTTTGTGTGTTGGTGCAGTTGTGGTTTTCAATCTTCTTGAACCTGGAAACATTTCTAGAGCATTATGTGGAGAACAAGTTGGTACGTTGATCGACCAAATGGGAGGTATTAGCTAATAGTTCGAAGCTATGGTTTTACACGCCACAAGTTCTAATCTCAGATATGGATCAATATTAGCATTTCATAACACACACACAGTGGACACCTGAACTCAGATGCCAAGAAGATGCTTTTCCTAATGTGGGGTCGGGGTATGCGCTCTCTTCTTTTGGCTTGCTACGCTATAGAGAAATTAACGGGTTGATTTAAGTTAATGTAATGTGGTGTCGATCTCTTGTAATTTATTTGATCTTATATTTGTAAATTGTGTCAACACAATCGTCAGTTGGGGTAGTATCGATGATTTAGCTGTATCAGTAGAGTCTTGGGGGTTTAGTGTTGTAATTGAGCAAGATATACTTCACAAAGTTGTTACTGCGACTGTGATTGATCTGTGGACAACAAATCATCTTTTTTAACTGCTCATAGCTCGATTTTCTCTAGTACGATTTAACTCAGTGAATGAGTAGCGAATTTGCCCAACGCAAAAAATACAGATTGGGCTACAAGTGCACACATTTTCAGGTCCAATTTGCCAGAGCATTTAGCTGGTATGTAATAAATCGTCTTGCAGCAAATTAAATAAATTGTCTAGGAAAACACAAGGCTATGCATAAAATATATTTGCAGACACAGCGACCATTGATGCAAAAACCACAGAACTAGGATTGGAGCAGGCATGGACGGCTAGTCTTGCAAATCAGGCATCCGAAGGGATTTTGCTGGAGGTTTTGCAGGTAATCAGGAGTGCATCATCTTTTGAAGGAGATCTCCATTCTCCACTCCATGTGTTCAGTCTCAAGATATTTCTCCCGGTAAATCCTTGAATGGTGTAGCATCTTTTTCGCATATACTTACCTTGTATGTGATGCGAATTATTGCTCCCTAGCACACTTGTCTAAGAACATGGCTGTTCAATAGGTTCCAAACACCAGCAAGAATACCACTTGACAGGGAGTCAAATGCTTGTTTAGCAGCCACTCTACGCGCTTCCAGAATTTTACTATCAACAAACAGCTTGTTGAGAGCTTCATGAAGCTCTGATTCCCCAGAAACCTGCACAAACAGTGCCACAGAAACAAGATGAAAGTTATAGCAAAAATACTTGGCATATACTTGCTACAAAGAAAATGGGCAAATGTGACTTTTGTACACAATGATGTGTCAATTGTTTGAACATGACACATCAATTAAACCGGACATCTCATGCCACAAATTCACGGGGAGGTACTTTTTGCCATGTAGAGAGCCACATCATTTCGTTAAAAAAAAAAAAAAAGTTGCACAACTTTTGAGCAATTCCATCCAGGGCATCATGGGCTGGTAATGAAAAGTAAACACTCCAATGGCACTATATTTTCTGTGGCATGCTTTAAATCAGAAACATTGCCAAGTCCTATGTGACGTGTAATGTCAAGAGAAAGATGCTAATGTTTGTGATGAAGGACAACCAGTATTCAGTTTCTTTATTATTATTTTTTATAAGCAAGCACACCAACCAAGGCTCGAACCTGAGACCTCTGGAGTAGCAAACATTTTATGCCAATTGCTTTCATGATAGTCAGTCAGTTTTCAGTTTCTTTATTGCTTTGGAGTAGTCTCTTAACTGTTTTGGATAGGAACTGGTTGTATACTATAAAAATAGTACATATATTTAGTTATGAAGTACTTAATTGTGGTTTTTTCCTTTTTTTTTTTCTCTCTTTACTGTTCTACATCAGTTTGATTACGAAATTCAAGAAATAGACTCAGCAACTGATCTCTATGAAAATACAAACAGGAAAAGATTTTGTTCACCTGTAAAACTGACAAAGGATTTAGTTGTTGCATTTTCGTCACCATGTCTGTGAAATGCCCAACATGATAACCTGAAAGAAATCACAGATAGAGCCTCAAGCAATAGCATGTTATAAACGATTCACAGAGCAAAATGGAGGGTATAACAGCGAACAATCACCAGTCAAAACAGCACAACCAGCCGCAGCAGCTTCTGATATATTGTGGCCAGTTAAACCAGGGATGAAAGAACCTCCAATTACAGCTATTGGAGTTACACTGTACAAGTGTTTTAATTCCCCTACAAAACAAGTTGAAAGGTATAAATATAATAATAGCAATAGGTACACAATCACCAAAAGAAAGCATCCCGACTCTAACTACAAGAGGCTTGACATAGGCTGGCAATTTGGGCCATGACCTGTGACACGACATGAGTTCAAACATGTTTGGGTTCATTATAATCGGATTTGTGTCGACTGACTCAATCCGTTTCATTTAACGGGTCTATAACCCATTTTTTACCCACCCATTTAATGATAAAAACGTAATTTTCAAACATAATAGTGTAAAAATGACTCAAAAAATTAAATGGGTCAAATAAATCGGGTCATGTTGTATCAATATCAACCTTTTTTATTTAAATGTGTCGGGTCAGGTAATTTTGAAACCAACTATCTAAATGTGTTAGTTGTGTTGTGTAATTCAACATGTTTAATAATCTGGTCGGATTCATATTGACCCATTTAATAAAATACTAAACTTTCAACATGACCCGCGAGCATGAATTGCAACCCCTAATTTAGGACTACTATATGAGTAGCAGGAAGTGATATAAAAGTAGATGTACCTAATTCTAAGGATAAAATTGGCAGTCAAAAGGCATATTTTACAGACCTAATGTATCCGCCACATATATATTTGTATCTGGCATAAGCTTTTCATTCCGAGACCTTAGAGCTACACTTTGCCCTTCTTTCTCAAGTTCCTGCACTATTAAGGCAAACAAATTGATAGGGAAGCAACTGGACTTCTTTTTTTTTTTTTTTTTTTTTTTCTGACATGGTAGGCCAACAAATTGAAAATCCATGGACAAGCAAAACTTATGAGCATGCAGAAGCTTTGAGATGTATGCAACTTCAATGAGGTCATTAAGTACCATTTTAAAAGAAAATAGCATAATTGAGCTTCATACAGATATTATAATGGTCCTATGTGAAGAGGGTTCCAAATATGGACATTTAGCTTTCCCATGATACACAAGGCATGGTTGTCTCACCCCAAAGAAAGTCTTTAAGCTGCTTTGGTAATGCCACCTCTAAGGCACGAAATCATTATTAGAAATTCATGTTGGATATGATAGAATGTTCAAGAAAGAGCTAAAACATGCAGAAAAGAAGTAAAAAAATATTGTATTGTTGAATGGAAAAATAACTGAATCACAATCATACTTGCACAATCTCTTGCCCATGTTGGAGATGTCGAGGTACAATAATAGTAACAATATCAGGATGCTCTTGAAGAAGGGCTTTATGAACTCTTAGAATTACTGCAGTATAGCACAAGTAGTTAGTGTGTGTGTGTGTGTGCGAGAGAGAGAGAGAGAGAGAGAGAGAGAGAGAGAGAGAGAGAGAGAACAATAAACAAATATCCAAAGCATTACATAGGACCTATTGTTCTTCCTCACCAGAAATATGACAAAAAAGAAGAAGCAAGAAACTATTACAAGAGATATATGCTGAATATTCAAGATAATAAATAGCAATATGAGGGCAGGCAGCTTGGTTTGGGCAGATAAAGAGCAACAATCTCATATCATGGTGCTTTATAACATGGAAAGCCTCAGGAGCAACAAATTCCCAGTATATCCCAAGTTCAGTAGTTTCACATAAGCTATTAAGGATATCTACACTCTTATGCTATATGTGAATATCACAAAACAACCGCAATTATCAATAAAAGGGCAGGCCAGTGCACAAGGCTCCCAATATTGTGAGAGTCCAGGGAGGGTTATACATGTACGCCACTTTAGCCCGGCTTTGGCATAGAGACTGTTTCTCGAATTTGAACCATGACCTCTACATCATAAACGCAACAACTTACTTTTGCACCATGGCTCACCCTAACTGTTATCAATATGGTAAGATTATACCATATCATTGAGGTTTTAAGAGGATCTTACCCAAAAAAATTGTCATAAAGATTGCACTGCTAATAAAAATGTAAAGCAGTGCTAAAGGGTAGATTATGTAGCAGCAACTTACCTTTTTCTTCACCTTTATGTATTGAAGAAGCCATCCAAACCCGCCTATTAGCAAGTTGAACCCTCAGGCCCTCTATGCTTTTAACCTTCTCCTCATTGGAAAATTCTTGAACCACTGATTAGAAAGAAGACTATCTCCAGATTATGAAAGACCAAATTCAATTCTTTCGTAATTACTCCAACATAATTGTCAAATTAAAGGAAAAAGATACAGAAAACTTCAATTTGCAACTGGAATTTACAGTATTCCAATAAACAATGTATTGACTATCCTTGTCAAATAATAATCTGAATATCAAAGCAACGTTACTAACTTCAACAATGGACCATGTTTAATTTTAACATATTATACTAAAAATCCTGATAAATAGGTTTCAAGAGTATACCATATTTCAAGTCACCAGAAAAGTTAATGACAAGGGGAGAGGCTTGCAGTAGCTGAAAACGAATCGCCTGCATGGTGCTCTGAGACATGAAAAAAGATAAGTGACACCCAACCAAATGAAATCTTTTTGAAATATCTATATATGTTGAGTGTTTGTGCTATGTTTGTATATGCCAGTAGAACCTACCAATGGGACAATCAAAGAAAACTTTGATAGCATTAATGAAACTAGAGGAAGAAACACTGGTCTTGACCAACACTTGAAGGATTTTTCTGACATACGAGCATTCAACAATGCCAGTACAATCTGCAAAGAATCCATTTGATTAAAAATATGCAGAATCAACACATGCTATATAAGCAAGCCCACAACATTCAAAAATCAATGCAGGAATAAATTTAAAAGTCACAAAATAAAGCCATGTCTTCAAGGCTTCAAGCTGATACACCTGTTTTCGACAATCTAATGATAAGAAAACTATTAAATATATAATATTTAAAGAAAATGTGCATGGAATCAATAACCAACTTTTCCCCAAAGAAGAATGCCCCAAGTAGAACGTGTTTAAATGGAGAGGAGTAACTTACACCATTTTCCGAAGCACCCATAATAAGATTTGGCCAGAGTTCATTCTCCATTATCACGATAGCATCAGGCTTCCAATGTTCAAGGAACGCATTCATGGCAGCAGGAGTGTCAAGTGGAGCAAACTGGCAAATTTGAGTACTTTTAGTTAAGCTCAACAAATTATCCAAATGTATTAACATTCGAAACCAAGACAGGAAGAGGCCTTTAAGCACTGGGATAGAAAGGAAAAGAAAGAAGGCCCATAAAGATATGGCCATCCTGAGGACAATGCAACCTCTAGAACTTGAATGTCTACTATGTTTTACTTTGGCACAATAGTAAGGAAAATACAAATTGTAAAAGGAGTTTGTAAAAAGACTATACAACAATGTCATCAGTAGATTCAACTCCTATATCACTGGTAACATTCAGTTCTCTACCAGCACTCCTTGAGTTCAACTACAACGGTACATCAGGATAGCAGCAAAAATATGTATTGTATATATCAGAAAACAGTACAATGGAGCAATACTGCAACGAGGTTATGTTGGTATACTTCGAACTCGGTCACAAATTTAATTGAATGGTGTAACAAGAAAGTTGAATTATGTAAATAACCCCCACATCAAGTGAGAGAATCAAGGAGTACCTGATATATGACACCGCTTGGCAGTCCATCTTTTATTACTTCACTGTCAATAAAGAGGGAATAAACACAGGCATTAAGAAAATTTCTTATATTGATTGATTAAATTAAAAAGCAAATTGAGAATAACTACAAGTGATAGTTTCAATATTCAAACGACAAACACATAAAGAAGAATTGTGATACCTTCCAGTCAAACCATTACTTGTTTGAGGCTAGAACTAAGATTTAAAACTCAACTAAGTAATATTCATTCCAGGGAAGCCTATAGTGAAACCAAAATTCTGATTTCCATAAACCACATTTCACATTTGCTTTATTGGCATTCAATGATACAAATCTTCAAGTGACCAAAGTTATCTTTTAAGCTGAAATTGGAATTATAATTATGTTTCACTGTGACAATTTCTCATTTTCCACCTCAATGGTTCACTCCGCATTCTATTTTTTATCACTTTGTGATTCCTATGGTTATCCTTACACTTACAGTATGCTCTACAAAAGGACATCACTAACTTCTTGGAGAAAGCAGGACCTCAAAGTTCCATTAGAAATCACTCCTGTAGTTAGATACTTCAAGAAATTTATCAATTTCTGCTTAAGCTTAGATATAAAATTCAACTGCTAAGCATTATATCACATCATTCCAAAAAAGCTAAGAAAAAACATCTCTCAATAATAGAACAAGAGGTGATATCTTACAATGCAGATGCTGTAGCTGTCGTCATCAGAACTGTTAAATCAGACCTCTGCCGCATACATTCTCTGATCACAGGAATCGCAGCCATTCCTTCACCTGTTTAAATTCAAAAGCACAAAATTCAGTTTACAGACAATTCTCAAATCTGCATAAGATGAGCACTCTTCGATTGATGCTATTTGAGCAAGCAACAATCGATCGTTTTATCTTCATTTCCATCTATCAGGAAACAAAGAGAAAGAGAAAAAGGAGCGAAACCTAACGAGACGGCGTGGAACCAGAGGAGCGCGCCTGGCGGACGAGGGAGGGAAGGGCGGCCGAGGCGCTCCGGCCACCGGAGGCGATGTTCGAGGCCGTGGAG
>JAYMTA010005452.1:0-11402 GCA_036897625.1 Pelargonium cotyledonis | reverse complement strand
TAAAAAAAAAAAAGGAAAAAAAAAAAAAACCCCGTGAAACACAAAAAAAAAAAAAAAAAAAAAAAAAGAAGGAAAAATCGGTAGTGGAAAAATGAGTTAAGTATAATTCATTTTCAAGATATAACGGAAGGAAAAATGCTTCATAACTAAACAAACTCTTACCGTCTTCTTGTACCATTTCTTGGAGAGGTAGAGGAAGTATCCGTGAACGATGAAGAGGACGTAGACGATGGCGCAGAGGGGGGGGGGGGATGGTGGGGGTGTGGGGTTGCAAAATGCACACCACATGGTTCTTAGGTTTGAACTATCAACGGTATTAAGGTGCAATTATTATTACTCATCTGAAAATCGGGAAGGTTTCGGTCGGGAAACTTCAAACTAACTATATACTTTCTCCTGTCGTGCGGTCGGAGGTTAATTACCCTTCATAATAGTGGCATTTATGAGCGGTTGTTATGATAATCATAAGGTCAAGCATCACGATGGCCATACCCAGTTTGTCTGCTAGATCCCCCCATATGGTATTACTCTCTAATCCCGCCCCCTAAGTTGTAACTTAAGGAGAAGGTGGATGCGGATGTAGGGCAATTTTTTCTTTTTGGTGGGTATTGCATTGGCAACAGATGCTAAAGTAGCGTGCATCACTGCGACCATCTGTTCACTGAACATACTCATGACAATATAATTCATTTTAAGAGGGTAGAGTCAACTTGAGGAGGTGGGACAATCGTACAGTTAGTAGGAGTGGCTAGATTTTTGTCTATTGCTTGAGAGGCACTTGCTCGATTGGAATCAAGGTGACCACACAATTCTGGCATACTCTTGTCTTCTTCCCAAAAATTTTCCTAGGTCTTAGATTCTCTCCCCGTCCGAGGGTTGACTTTGCTCAAGTCATGATATGTCAAGTCATAGCCTCAACTCATTCACAATATAGGAGAGGTTCTTCATCGCGAGACTCGGGTCCGCACAAATAAGAGAGGCATCTTGCACATTGTCTTGTTATGGCGTGGATGGGCAATAATCGATTATCGTGTGTCATGTGAGGTTAGGGAAACAACAACTTTCAAGTCGTTTATCGATGGAACCAATTGAAGCACCTATTTTTTTATGGTCAACGAAACACACCAATTAAATTATTGTTTGTTGTCTTGTCCAAATATCAAGGTATTTTCATAATTAAGTGAAATATTCTCTATGTCTCAATGTTACTCTACTATCTGGACGTCCAATGTTAGGGACCACCCGACTATGATGCCTGAAACCTATAACCTATGAGGAACAATACCAAAGAACGTTAACCCAGAATGTGTTTCAGGGACTCCTCTTTAAGCATGCGAATGAGATCTCAAACGAAATACACAATATCTCTAGAGAGCGTTTTAGACAGAAAAAAATTAAATTTAGAGAAGATCCCCATCCTTTTACCTTGAGGGGTGTCGATGCATGATTGATGGATAGTGAGGTCAGGTCCACTTTTGTGGCTTTGAGCTGTACCTTCTCGAATGCACTACAAGCGGGTATAGAGTGAGTTTGTAGTTCTAGTACATCCCTAGTACGTCGAGGCCTATGTCAAATTCCTTTGAAGTCACTATCACGCAAATTAGTGTCCTAAGATTTTGAAACTCATGAGATATTTATGTGTTGATTTTGCCAGGAGAGGAGCCCTCGATACGGCTTAAGGAAGCGATAAATTCCTTAAGTAACCATCCTGCCCTTTCAAGGTCCTCAAATTTAAATTTCTTTGGGCCTAAAGAACACCTTTGTTGGACCTTGGCACGAACCAATGTTGCAGCATCCTTTAGGGATGTCGCGACAATCTTGAGGGCATGCCTATTCTTACATGTTTGGCTGACATGGAACATCATCATGGCTCCTTGGATTGTCGCGACAATTCAATCAAGGCTTACCCTCAGTTTGGCGCGTGGTCTATTGGCTTCCCACAATTTGTAGGTTACACAAAGGATGTACACATGCATGGTTTGAGTTGTTTATTAGCAAAGATGGAAGAGAGGCGCATGGTTGACGTACAATGGGCTTGACATCTTCCAATGGATTTAGCGTAATCATAAGGCTTGTAACCGCGATTCGAAGCAAGTCCTAAGAGTCGTGTTCGGGGTGGTGGTTCGAGGAACCACGTTTTGGGAGCAAGTCGGTGGAGCTATTGTCAAGGCTAATCTTGTAGCACGTGCTTCTAGGGGTCAATCTTTAGTTGTTAAGTGCGGCGACGTGATCCTCGGACAACATATGTGAAGTTATCATTCATCGAATAGACTTATAATTATTTAGATAAAAGCACGCAAAGTTTTATACTAGGCCCACAAAAATGTTCACATAAAAAACACATAAATGAATTTTCGTTTAATATTTTGATAATATGGACTTTATAATTGAAATCTAGCAAAAGCAAGAAAAAGGCATATAGGGAAGGATGTGTGATGGGGTTGTGTGCCCTTGGTACGTAGTGTTGACAACAAAGTTTCTCTAATACGGCCATGTGTCGATGCCTACTCCTATAAGCAAAACGTGGAACAAACATGCAGTTTCCACGCACAAACTGCTAATTGTAATACGTGTAAACACCACCACATGACTTCTATCATGTTCATTAACGTCGTTTTATATATAAATGGGGTTGTTTTGTTGGGTTGGGACGTTATTACAGCAAGTGAGCGCATAGATGGCAGCTGAAATAGCAAACGAAGCTATGGCTACTGTGGCTACAGAGGCTCCAGTTACTTTGGAGAGGCCACTCTGTACCGATTTGGAGGACGATAATCTACCAAAGCCCTGTAAGTTAATTAGTACGTGCGTAGTAATTTGTAAATACAAATACGTACTTATAGTACAAGAAAGCTCGTACGTACGTTATCTGTCATTGTTTGAATCGTTATAATATTCTTGCATCTACGTACTGTGCAGACCTGGCTAGGGCATTGACTGCACCAGATGCACAACACCCCAATGGAAGTTGGGGACACAAACATGGCAACATGTCTGTTCTTCAACAGCATGTATCGTTTTTCGATCCCGACGAAGATGGTATCATCTATCCTTTGGATACTTTCAGAGGATTTCATGCCGTCGGATACAATGTACTGGCTTCTATTATTTTCGCTATCATCGTCCATGGAGCTATGAGTTATCCAACTCTACCAACATGGCTGCCCTCACCATTGTTTCCAATATATGTGAAGAACATACACAAGGCCAAGCATGGCAGTGATTCTGGCACCTACGACACTGAGGGAAGGTAATTAATTAAATTTGTTAATATATATATATATTAACAAATTGTACAACTACTCATTGATCATATTTATATATATATATGATTTGTTACTATAGGTACATTCCTGTGAATCTTGAGAACATGTTTAGTAAATATGGTCGCACGGAGCCTGATAAGCTTAGTTTGAGAGAGCTGTGGGCTATGACAGAAGCAAATCGAGTTACATACGATTTGTTTGGATGGTTCACAAGTAAGTTTGAATGGGGAGTTCTCTACATTCTTGCTAAGGACCAAGACGGTTTCTTATCCAAAGAAGCTGTGAGGAGATGCTTCGACGGAACCTTATTTCATTACTACGCTAATCTGCGCAGTAAAAATCATCTTGTTAACAAGAAAACCATGTGATGTGATCGATCAATCCCTTTTAGATTTCTTGTTTGTTGTATGTACTTATAAGTAATGTATGTAATGGAGTAGTGTATATTTTGAGAATAAAGGTTCAAGAAAATGCTTTAAAATGTCCGCATATATATGAAGAAGATCCCACAGTACAGACTTCACACATTTATAACAAATGGTGTGCTCTCTTTGATTTCCTCTGTTTCTATCTTCATTTCTCAACAAAAAATCTCTTATCATTTCTTCTCTTTTTTCATTCACTCTGTTTCTATGATATTGTATCCTCCTGTAAAATGTGACATACCAAAAAGTGAGTTCATGTCTCCAGTCAAGTCTGTCCAGTGCCTGCACCAGCAACCATGTTTAAGTTAAAATTATATCAGTAAGCATTAACAGCCTCAATGAAAAGCAATCTAGAATTGAAACACCAAATGCATCATGATTCAACAATTATGTATAAGGGCTGGTTAATTTTCAGTCCCTGCCCTTGATCATACAGATTGGAACCACTATATTATTGATAACTTTTCAAGGAAAAAGCAGCCATTGAAACAAAAGTACAATAGAGGTTCAGAGAGAAGAACCTAGAGCATAGAAAAAGAAAGGGAGAGCAAGGAAAAAACAAGGCTAAAAAACCCACAACAAAACAAAATCAACAGCTGGTCAAAAGAGAGGCCTTCCAAATAGAAAAATCATTGTAAGGACTGATTTAAGCTAATATCAATGAATCAAAATGAGATTCTCATTGCTCATGTTTGAATTATGATTTTTGTTCATGAGAATGGCTTTGGGTATCAGCATTACTCGTTCTCATAAACAATCCTACATCTAAAGATCAATATTTTATCAAGGGGATATGAAGTTGATGGCTGCAATTACATATGTAATGTCAACATGGCTACAGGCTACCAATGTTGAGTTTTTCATTGCTAACTTTAAGAAATAATTTGCTGAAACAATGTCAAAACTACTCCGAACATAAAGCGCTGATTAAAATGAACTAACCCTTATGTTGCTTGCCTCGACAAAACGTACTCTGACAACAACATTCAAATGCCTTGATAGGATGTTCAAGATCATTAAAATCAATCCCATAGTCCTGCAAATGATACAAGCCGATCACCTTATAAATGAGCAAGTCAAAACACCATTTGCAACAAAATCAATTTTAGTTTTAGCCACAAATCATTTTTTAGATCAATGAAGATGCGCATACAGCAACTAAAAAAACATAATGCACTATCATAATCATAGAACATTATATGCACAGAGAAATAACAAGTTTTAGAGAACAGGTATTCTATGGGAGCTAAGAAACCACCTCAACATCATTTGCAATGAAGTAACTCTCTTTTTCTAATGGTACTATCACCATATATTTTGAATTTGCAGTTTTATAAGTTCTAGGTATCACTATGACAGTAAGACTGTCTAAATCTAAAAACAATTTTCCCAACCAATAGAAGCATAGTCAATATCAGAGCATGTGAATCCTGGAGATGCATCAGAATAAGCACATACAGATCACACATTATAGAAAGTAGCTCTGTGCATATCAGAATAGTACTATGTAGATGTTTGAAAGACATTTATTTTAAATTCAACAGCATTTTCAACCCCGGGAAAAATTTTACTCCCTTCATCCTAAGTTGAGTGTCCATTTTCCTCATTTTTGTAAGAACTTTAGGATAAGTTAGTTTAAAGTTGGATTCTCCCCTTCATACCCCCATGTGCTCTTGTTGTTATAAAATCAAGAGAGTCTAACTTGTCATAGGGATATTGTTTGTAGTTCATGCATAACCAACTAACCAAAAAAAAAAGTGAAAACTCATTTTGGGACAATTTTTATTATAAAAAGCGGACACTCATTTTGGGACACGGGGAGTATACAAAATTAATGTACAAAAGTGTACTTCATTATAAAAAGCCATGCTTTCAAAAGATCAAGTACAACAAAACTAGTTATGACAAAGTCAAGCCCACAAACCCATGTCAGTTCTTCAAAAGCTTTAACATCTCTTGTGGTGAAGAAGGCCACCTGCGATTGATGGATATGAATCAAGTTATTTAGACATCGTTCAAAAGGTGGAGGAAAAGGGAAAACAAACTTGATTAACGGCGTGAATGAAGATTTTCAAGCCCATACATGATAATAGTGGCGATCGGGATTCTCCACCTCAACTGGAATGTCCAGCAAGTTTCCATCATAGCATCTGGAAGAATAAAAGTATCAATTGCACAGCCTACGTACAGCCTTAACAGTAAGCAGGCATTGAATAGTTTACCTATGATTTATAAACCTTGAAACATTTCCATAAATTGTAGCATCCAGACAAAGTGCCTCTTCATCCTTCAGAACCCTTTCTGACCCCCAGTCTGCATCTAGGGTTACTGGATAAGTATGTCTCTCATTGCCACCACTTTGCAAATTCCGCTCATACAACTCCATGTTAGTCAATACTTCACCAACATACTCACAGACAAAGGTCCCTTTCGACATGTCCTGAAGCGTCCTAAGACCCCAACCTTTTCCTTCCAGAGTCATGAAAACCTGAGCAAATGTATGAAATGAGCACAGACTAATTCATTCAAAACCTTTATGCTCTTGTAACCAAATGTGAATGAACAAAACTTGTAAGGAATGGAAGTATTCCGCAGCAGCATTAAAATTTCAAATGGATAATAAATAAACTTAATGGCCAATTTTTTTCATGGAATAAAACAATAAGCTGAGATATAACCATCTACTACAATCCACTTTTATGTAAACATCTACAACAAACATTATTAATGCTCCCAATGCCAAAACATCTTATCTCATCGTCAAACCAAACCTAACAACCTCTGCTTTATATACTTACAATAAAATTAACATGCAAGTATTAGAACTCTCATTAAACAATTATTTTGCAACTGAAACATGTAGCTGAAAAGAAACTTAACATCAAACAAAGTGTATGAGGTTTCAAAAGAAATCTACCTCCAATTTGCATGTAATACCTCGTTGAACTACTCGATTACCACACTTCATGTCACATCCACATTTCCTCCAACATTCTTTGATAAACTTCCTAACTAGATGGCCCTTGCATTGTTCTGGAAAGTAGTCATTCTTTGTCTTCTCGATTGGACACACTGTAGGACAGACAAAGAAATTGTGCGTTTGCGGATTCAATTTCAGAGACATACAAGAACTTATAAATTCTTCTTTCAGCAGGCCTTGTGTTGTGTAGGCATATTCGCCTCCAGTTTCACGAGCACATTCACATGGTATTGATGAAGAAAGACAGTCCCCTGAACAGCTTGAACAGCAGTCGTGATCCGAGATACGAGCCAATGAAATATTAAGAAATGCATTTTGGTAGACTACGTTCTGTGGGATGTAGGTAAAGTCTGGGAGTCTTTTGTCTCCAACTTCAAACACCAATGATATCCTTACATTTTCAGAACCTTTTGAAATGTCCCTGAAATTGGGCAACGGTCGCTTAGGAATGATAGGGCGCTGCTGAACAATCCCCTCATTGTGTGAAGTTAAATTCTTTCTATTTGAATTACTTTCAGAATTGCAACTGGAAGATTCACCTTTCTTCAGTTCTATACTATGGAGTGCATTACGAGAAGTGAATGGTATTCTTGGAGATGATTCGACTATATCAGTCCTTCCAGTAGATTCAGTGCCAACTTTCACGTAACTTTCACATATATCTTTCAATAACTTCTTCACAGAAAATTGGGGTCGAACAATTTTATATGTTCTGAGATATTTATCTTCCACGAGTTTAAGAACTGCATCTAATTTTGGCTTCTGGGAGTTAATTTGTTCAAGAGAAGAATTACACTTCAGAGACAATTTCACATCTCCCAATGTTGACGAAGCAATGTCAACATGAGTTTTCCAGCTTCTACTGTTAGCACATGCTGACCCATCATCTCTGTCGTCTATATCTGCAAATTGAGATCCCAGACACCACACAATTATTACTGGCAAAAGAACAATCCAATGTACTTAGAAGAGCTAAACAAAACAAAGCAAGCAAATCTTCCAAGAGGCTGTTTCATATAAATGTCACTAGCAACCAATGTCAATTCAAGCTATTCAACATTCTAGACATATATGTAACAGTCATCTATGATAGAACTAATATTATATGAGTTTAGCCCCCAACAAACAAATATAAAGAAACAGAACCCTCTGGTGTAAACATTATAAGTCAATGAATGACCGTAGCCATCTTGCTTGCCCCCGAACCTCCAAAGTAAAAGGATTACTCATTTTTTTAACCCAATATAAATCTGAATAGTGGCGCAGAGATGAACAGGTAAACTATATCCAGATAATTATGATATTGGACAGTAGAATTATGAGTACCTGGATAGACAATTGAAACTGGCTCTGGACTATGTCTTGAAGTATTAATGGACGGATCGGTTTTATGCACCAGCTCTTTCCCAGGAAAACTACTAGAAGAGTGAACTTTTTCGATATTTGCAGAGTAATGTTCATCCTTAGGTTCGTCTTTTGGCTGTTTAAAGTACGCAGCAGAAGCTGCCTTCTCAAATCTTGAGTTTGAATCTCCAGTGGCCACATTTGATGCAATGGGTTCCTTTCCTTTGCCACAGTTCCGTGCATGAATTTGAGATCTAAACTCAGTTCTGTCTCTTAAACATGATCGAGATGACCCTGCAGTTCCTTGTCTGGAAGTAGTCTGAGGCATTTCACCAATTTCTTGTTCTGTTTTGTGGATTGAGTTGTTGTCCTGTGTGGATGACACCTCATCTTCTTGCTCCCCTGAATGTAGTCTTTTTGATGCATTCTCAACTTCATCACAGCCAACAGGACCTCTTTTCCTATCTCTTTCTTCCTAAAAAAAACAAAAAAAAACAACCCTTTAGGTGGAATTTTTTTCTAAGGAAAACGAAGGCAAGATTTTGCAATATATTTAAAAAAAAAAAAAAAAAAAAAAAAGTGTTAGACTAAGGTAATCATGAAGCATGTCTTATGCTGCCTAACAGACTAAAACCTGCTAGAACAAATAAAAAGAATGCGTACACATTATAAAACCACAAAAAAGAAGGTAATATGCCATATGAGCCAAACAGAAAATTATTAAGAGCTTAACCTGATTGTCCTTCAGTTCATAGATGCCATCTATAAGTACCCGATAATGTTCTGCTTCTATAAGTTCCCAATTTTTGTCAAAGACTTTTAATAGGTGCTTCAACACGGGCTTAACTTCTTCATCAGGAATTCCCATTTCCCTTGTCGCACTGAAGGCATTCTGTATTCTCTGGTTTGGAATCATTGATTAACAAGGTTCACAACACAATCACTTGGAGGCTGATAAAAAAGACCAGAAAACCTTTGTTAGGGATTGAATGAAAACAAATAAAATTCTACTAAGGAACACATTTAAGCCTGAAATGAATGTACAGTAAAGCAAAAATGGTTGTAGAAAAATTATAGCATTTTTAGAAGTAGACAATAGAAGAGTCATCCCAGAAGAATGAAGTTTTCTTAAATCCTATACACAATCAAAATGGTGGTCCAAGGCTCCCACTAATGTAGGCTTTGGAGGGTAATTTATGTGGGCAACTTCACATTTTATTTTCTTCCCAAAAAGCCTATTTCCATAACTTGAACCCATTGCCTTGAGATCACAAGGTCAAAACCATACCATTGTGTCAAGACTCACCCGACAAAAGTCCCATCAACAATACCACTTATAAATTTGCCTGGAAACAAAATTTTCGATTTTGTAATGAATGAAACAAAACAAAAAGTGAATGTAATAAAAATTAATGTTGGCAGAATCTTAATACTTCAGGTGAATGTGCATGAACCCTGGAACACATGCTCGGGTATGATAAGCAGATGCAAGAGCATGTATTAGACTAAAACTGACTGAATATCAGTGTACATGTGCACAATATGTGTTCCCATTTCTTCACTAAAAACCTTTTTACATGTGTAGACAACAACAAAAGTGCGTGCCTAAAAGTCTAATAATTGAGCTGTTAAAGCTAAGTAACCATGCAATTCTTAACAGGTTATTGCATTGAATATCCTTCTCTGAATGGGAAAGTTTTCAGATTCCTAACCTCAAACTCACACTTCCCCTCCTCTCCAATGTGGTTTCTTGGGAACCAACTCCATTCTTCATAAATTAGTTCCATGAAATCACAGAGTTCATCTGCATAACAAAGGAATTGAGTCACTGCAACAAAAAAAAGAAAAAAAAAAAAAAAATCCCCAAAATTAGCGTAAAATTATCTTTCATTACAGTGATTATACCCAATGCATGACTCAAAAACCCTAAAGTTCTCTGATCCTCTTTCATTAGCATTATCAGTAACAGAACAACCTTTAAAAGTAGAGCAAAACACCTTAAGCATGCATTACCCGCATCAAGCATATACGCACAAAATACTATAAACAGACCCCCAAAATACTCTGTTTCTTCACCATTACCCATACCAATAGCCAAACAAGCCAGAAAATGTAAAACACAGAAATAATCACATCATCAACACTTGAAAAACAAAGACACATTACTGATTGGTCGCTGAGAAAACAGAGGAAACAATATTTGGTGCAGCGCATATACCCATGCATCTGTCATTTTCTTTTTCCCACAACATTTCTCGGCAACCAAACAGAACAAAAGAACAACAACGAGAGTGCAATGACAGTCACATACTCGGACAGAGGTGAATAGGGTTTCTGTTTTCAGCGAAGGCGATCGGTTGTATAACAGAGAGTTCTAAGAAGACGGAGGAGAGTGCATTTTGGTGAAGAACACGCGATCGTCGTGATTACTGTGGTAGTGGGGTATATCTCGGAAAAAGATGGTGTTTGGTTACCAGGAAAATTTGGTTGGGCTATATATATATGTTCTTTTCTCTGACCTCTGCAGTCTGCTCTGCTCTCCTCTCCTCTCCTCTGCCTGCAATTTCGCCATTTTGTTTTCTCCGTTTGTTGCAGAGGCTGCAATCAAGTGTGCAGTGTGGTCTAGCCTACTGCTACAACTTTTTTTTACTTGTCCACCAAGCTATTACTTTTGTTATATTGGGTGACATTTAGGATCATCCACATTAAAGATTTTCATTGCATTGGGACCATAAATAAATCATGAAAAAGATGTCGGTACCTTTGATGTTCCTCTCTGCATTAAGACTATAAATAGATACTCAAAATATACTGATATTTTTTATGCAGAGAAACATGTAAGGGCCCTTAAAAGATTTTCTTGGATTTCAATGATTACTTCTACTTTCTTAATTTATTAATCAATTGTTGTGTGATACCGTATGACAAAGAGAGACACAATTATTCATGTTATAATAAATCTACATATATATTTGTTAAACTTGGTAAGTTGATATTCATGTTATAATCCTCTTTGTGCTAGCAAGTTCCGGAGACCCTTTGCTCTTGATCTATCTGAAACCGGGCAGCACATCCACTCTTTGTTTTTTCTCTTTGCTCTCAAGGTTTAGCAAATGATGATGTAACTGTAAGGTTTTACAGGGAAGAAAAGGCGGAAGCATGCATATGTATAAACAACAACAAAAAAATTTCATAAAACCTTTCCAAGGATCCATCTAAGATGAATCTAACCGGTGTTTAGATTGTTTACCTTTGTGTGCTTCACAAACACTTTGAGGAGAGGTTGATGGTCACGAACACCAACCGAAAGACTTGTGTCTCCTTAGGTATCCACCCCGAGCTCGAACTCCTCGTCCTTGTGCTAGCAAGTATCGAGGAACCTTTGCT
>JAYMTA010005451.1:0-11403 GCA_036897625.1 Pelargonium cotyledonis | reverse complement strand
TGATAAGCAACGGCCTAAAGGTGTATATATACAAGTAACCAATAGTGTTCAGGAAAGACACTATTTATCTTAACCCTAGCCTAGAGTTTTTGGCACCTTACCGCACCAAAGTGGTCTCTTACACCACCACCACCAAGGATGTGTCGAGTGGGAGCAAGGTAAAAGAATTATCGAGGGATTGTTATATGTCAGTGTTACTCTTATTGCAATCGTATTGTGACTGCTATCAATTATAAATTTACAATCAATTATAAAATTATATGTCGGTGAATGTTTGCAGGTATATCTCTCGGCGTCGTTTTAATGGGACAAAAGCATGGACAAACAGGGAAGAAGTTAAAGATTTACTTAGTGCTATTCCTTTTGTTTTTTCGTAATTGGGCTACCCGTCGACTTGTGGCAGGAGCCCATAGTCTAGCACAAGTAGTTTAAACACGGGTTTTGTAAGGCTTGGTCCATTTTGATGCATTAATATATTATTTCCTCATTGTCAAAAAAAAAAAAACAAAACCATTCTAACAAATGATTCGCGAAGAAAAGTCCATCGGTAACCATTCCGACATATTATTAGTCGTAACATTCTGTCATAGCATTCTAACATACATTTGCACTCGTTATTGTTGCTTATGAAAAATTAGGCTACAGGCTACGGAGGACACAATATTACCGGATAGATGAATAGACTAGGAAAATAGGAGTTTGACAAATTTGTGGACAAGGAGAATGAATGGTTTTGGAATTTCAACTTCTAATTCAAATTACGCAGTTTTGAATTAGTCATTTACTTAAAATTACATAATTTTTAGTGTAATTATATGATAACTTTTATAAGTTCGTTGACACACCAATGAGATTGTGATATCTCATTAAAATTATGGATTCAGCGAGGAGTCGCTATGCTTTTTCTCAAATTCATTAGAGTGAGGACAAATGAAATATTAATGTGGTATTATGATTTGATTGACTTGGCTTAATCTATACCTAACAAACTAAGACTCAAATTCCTATTTCTCATATGAGAACAAGTTTCAACCAGACAATTATTGGTCGAGACAAAATCAAAACACATTCGACTTGAATATGAGCAAACGTTGTACATCCACAAATGTATTGAGACTGAATATTATTATGCCATATGGACAATGGATAGCACTGAAAACTAAAACTTCTTTAGCTAAATATTCCATTAAAATCAAAATACAGAGAGAGCCCTTAGCTACAAAATTCTTTCAAGGAAGAAACCCAAACTTGCATGAATCATGACCTGCCATAAACCAATGGACAAACCAAACATTAGTACTCACTAATAATAAGACATTGAATTCCAATTCAATCTAACATAGAACAAAAAAAAAAAAAAAAAAAAAAAAAAAAAAAAAAAAAAAAAGAACAGCAATTATAATGTACTGATTAGATCTCTTCCATGAGATCCATCCGACACGGCTCACATGTCGATCCCATCAACAGCAAGTAATGGTTCCTATCTTATCTTTCTATGCATCTATTCTATTTATGCACGTCTTTTTGCTGCAAAAGAAAAGAAAAGTGCAATTTGTGTATATATAGCTTACTTGGGTCAAGATCAGTGACTAATGCTGCAGCATTGAAGTAGCAGCTTGCACCTTCATTCTTAAACCTCTGGTAGTAGTAGTTGAAAGCATAGGAGGCATGGTCCTTTACTGTGTTCGGCAAGAAGCAAACCTCGTTTTCTTGTATCTTGCTGCAATCTGCTCCGTTTGAGCATGCCCAATCAAGCGCCCTTTGCAACACATCATCCGGGGTCTGCTCATCAGCTATGCACCATTCCTCATACTGCCCATCTGAAACAACAATTATATGAAGCCAAGAAAAGATAAATTTTGTTCGGATCCTGGATAATTTTTAATTACTTCTCTTCCAGGATCCAAATGGTTATCCAAGCACCGATCATAAGATTACATAATCACCTGTTAACCATTGACACAACTATTTTTGCAGAACAAGGTAAAAACGAACTAGCATATAGCCTATACGCTATATTTGTGCACAATTAGAGCGACCTGGTAATCTATAGTTAAAGGATATTGAGTACTACTAATAGATGTGTCACGAGAAGAAATCTTGATAGTAATTGAAACGAACGAGAGATGAAGCATGTATTGATGACAAGTTTACCTGATCTTTGTATTGTTAGAGTCAAAATGAGGAGAGGCAGCAGAATCCTCAGCAAAGCAGATGACATTATATCTCCAGAACAGGGACAGCTAGTTTGCAAGAGCTTCTCTGTCAGTGCATACAAGTAAAATTTAATATTGACATGAAACAGTGCTCTATATTTATCTAGTAACTTTGGGAACATCAAGATATTCTCAGCTCTTAAGAAAGTTGAGATTCCAATCTAAGCACATTCCTTCAATCTTACGGTAACAGTTAATAAATACATATTTGAGATCTTGACTTGTACTAAACTATGCTACTACTATTAACCATCATTAAAATTGTTCATGAACTTGCTTAACAAAACCTTCCCAATGAAGATTTGGTTTTAAAATGTCAGTCTCTGAAAAGCATGTAACTGCATGTTTTGCAGTGAAGCCATTTGTGAAGCAAACTGTAAAGAGAAAATGATTTTCCTTTTGTAAAGTACAGAAGGTTTGTTCTCTGATGTCTGTCTACGCAAACTATGGGGTGTAAATGGAGAATTTAAAACAAACCCACCAGTTCGAGACTTACCTCTTTGTACAGAAGATGTGTTGCAAATGTCATAACCATGAAATATATGGACTTGACTGATCCGCGAGAAAAGAAAAAAGCTAATTCATGCCAATATTTGCAAGATAATCACTTCCTCATGCTTAACCTACTTCCAAACTAAATTGTAGGGTCAACTGCATGCAGTGAAGGTCTCTCATGCACTTCGCCTGCTATGGGAACAAAAACTGTGAACACTCTGCTCTGTCCGCGACTCAATATAAAAACCTGCAGCTCCTTCCCTGTTATCCATTCCATATTCTCCAATGGGTCTCCATTGCTTCTTCATCCTTTTCACTCTCTTCAAGCTATCACAGTCGCAGCAGGGCAGTACTGGTTTCAGCCAGGCTGATTTTGATGCAGCAATAGCTGACATGAGAGCAGAATCCTACTACGGATTTGCCATGCTTCTTAAGATGTTGAATGTCACTGAACAACCAAACTGGGACTTGACTTTCTTTGTGCCAGGTGACCGAGAGCTATCAGAAGCTTCAATCCCAGTACAAAATCTTGACCAATTCTTGCTGGGCCATTCCATGCCGATGCCTCTGTTTTTCAATGACTTGATCCATTTCCCAAGTGGGTCCATTGTTCCATCCGGGAGGCATGATAAGGTGATGAAGATCCACAACCGTGGGAGAATGAATTTCTTCGTTAACAATGCCAGAATCACCACACCAAATGTCTGCTCCAACTCTATAATCAAGTGCCACGGCGTTGATTCAGTAATTGACTATGACAATCCTTCATCTGGTCGTAGAGCGGATAGTCCTTCATCTGGCCACAAAGCAGATAAACGTCCCGTTGGAACTCCGCCGAGCAAACCTCCCCCTCCAAAGCCTAGTAGTTTCATCAGTGGAGAACAGTGATACCCCAACAATGTAGTCCTCAAACAATTTCTTTGGTGTTGGTTGTAAAATGAGCTTCATCATGAACATGAACATTCTGGAGTTTTTGTGCTTGTTAAGTTTTCTGTTGAAAGCTCGAATAATCTGTGTAATGAACTAGTTAAAGTAGAAAGGCAGAAAGCAGTTGAGTATGTTAGAGAACCACAAACATATTAGCAAAACAATAAAAAGAAGAGAAAGGGATAGGAATAGGTATAGGAATTCCTCAGGCATCCCAAAAATATAACTCACATCCAATTTGATTTCAAATGTATATTCATCAAGTAGAACAGTAACAAGTTTAAATAAGACATTAATTTACACTATGCATCAGCACACAAGTCACTCATACCTCAACAAATATAAGTTACATCTCACCAGACACACTCAAGGAATGGCACCGAGAGACTGGAGGCCACTTTGTTGGCCTTCTGACTTGGAGCGTGCATCATAGACATTCTTGAGCAAGTCCTGGATTTTGCAGATCATCTGAGAAGGGTCATTCCCTGCGCCACCGCTGCTATGGGATGCCCTTGAAGAACTCTCCTGAAGCTTAATCTTATCAAAAAGATGTTGGTTCTCGACTTCTGCTTCATTGAGACGAAGTTTAAGATACATGCTGGCATATTCCTCCTCGGCTTTCTCTGATTTGGCTAGTGCAATCCTTCGGAGCCTATCAGCCTCCTGCCTTGCCTCGCTGGCCTTGAGCTGGAACATATCAGCCTCAGCATCCTTAAGCCTAACAATTCTCTCAAGCTCATCAATTCGTTGTTTCTTCTGCTGCCTCTCCATCTTTAGTTCGGCCGCTTCCTTAAACTTTTCCTCAAGCTCCTGATCACAAGCATCAAGATCTAAGCGAGCTTTCTTGAACATCCGCAATTTCTCTTCAGCCACCACTTCCATCTTTCTAACAGCTTCATGCACCACATCAGCAATCTGGTTGCATGCACCCTGTGGGGCTATTTGTCTTCCACCTTCTAAGCTTTTTGAAGTATCTATCTCAAGCTCTGCACAGAAAAGGTCATTTTAAAGACAAGTAAAACAAGGAAGAAAATTCCTATGGTAGATATATTTTCCATTATGAAATGTCTGACTCTGTCATCATCTTTGTCAAATACTGATATCAACATGCAAACAAGACCAGAATTGAATTGGAATAGTGAAATTCAATTCTAGAAGAAAAATAATCTTAACAAAGGAGGCCATTATAGAATAAACATCTAGGGACATTTGAAGCAACAACAATAGTATCACATGATTGAAATAATATGGCATGTGGTTATAAAATAGCGAAGAAAAAAAAAATCAAAATTAATGGGTAAAAATTAGCAGCAGTTCATTTGGTCGGTGTAAGATCACATTGTATATGATAATATCAAAAGTATATATGACATGACAAACGCAAAAAGAATTCTGCTTAAATATTTGGTGTGTAATTTAACCATTGTCAACTTTCAGAGGTTTAGATGCCGCACAACAACAACAACAACAAAAAAAAATATTCTCGTACGATCATTTGTTAGCAAAGGCTAGCAACATTAGTACATTACTCCCATCTATATGTCACTGATCACTAAAAGAGTGGTCAAAAATACAAGACACCTCATTGATTAATTCTCACAACCACTAAAAGCCCAAAGAATACGTAATAAGAACGAAGAGTCCTATGCATTTTATTATCCCGGCGTCGAGCTATATACATGCAGGGCCTCCCACAGTCATTGAGTTAAGAGTGTAACCACCATGTTTGAGCACCTTTCTCTACAACAAGGGTGCAGTCCAAGGTGCGAAGTAGGAGAGAGTAGAATACATAATTGGGGTTTTGAATAAGACGACCTTTTCACATTTCATTCTTGTTACTTTTTGAATAAGGAATTAAGCATTTTATTATCTTGGCGTCGAACTATTTTCCAGTACAGTATCGACACACCAGTACAATTTAACCGAGTACGGGAAGGTGGAGGGCAAAGAAGGCTTCCTTCTGGGTGGGGAGCTATAAGTGAGATACTACTCTAGAAGGACTAGAATTCTAACCTTTTGTCATGACCTATGAGATAAAGGACAGTCTCAAGTAGACAGTTCTATGAGGCCTAGGCCACCCAAAAGGCAATGGAGGTGTGCAAAGATTTCCTTGGGCTGGATGGAGATTGGCCCGCGAGTGCAAAGACAAAAGGGAGCTTGACTGCAAGACCCACCAGTCGAGTAGGGAGGAAATCCGGCCTTATGATCCAATGGTGCCGAGTGGAAGGGTCTTCGATTAACGGAAGAAAACAAACTAATCTTCCCCAAAAACTCACATCAACAAGGTCAACAAAGCTTAACTCAATCTAGTTTCCCCTCCATTCTACCATAATTGCTTAGACAAGCCATAATGTAGTTAGATGGTTGACATAACTATCTACAAAGAGACATGGACTATTAAAGTGAAAACCTATTGGCATAAAATGATCATCATTCATTCAATCCATTTTATAATTTATGGTTACCCAATTTACCATAATTGCTTAGACAAGCCATAACGTATGCTTGCTGAAATTATTATATAAAGAAAGAAATAACTCCAAAACGCATAGACCCCACAACAATTCCAACTGAAGGTAAATGACTTGTCCAGCCATTATTCCTATCTTACTTATGTGTCAGGTAAATGAATGACAATAGACATTGCATAATGCAAGTGTTCAATTTCCTAGTCAACTCCACGCAAATTTTTCTTTTGATAATTCAATTTGCAAATTAACAAACACTTAGAACGGTGTATGCAATATGTACCTTGAAAGAACAATAAAACTTCTTTACAGGCCACAGGTACTGCCAGCCCTCCTTTCAGCTTTTCTTTCAGTTCCTCACAGTGCCAACACAGTTTCCTCCCTTTGTGATCTTCACTTTCACGGAAAATTCTACTCACAAAATCAAGTTCTCTCATTAAAGCCTCCCGATCCCAGCTTGATGAACAGTTTTGGAATACATCCTTAACCCAACCATACAAATCAGATGTCCTATTGCATGCTCCACATCTAAAAAACATTCCAGCCGGTCCTGATCCAGCCTCATTGCGAGGCCCCACACCAATATGTCCATCACGAGCAGCACAATCAGTGTGGGTCCAGTGAGAACAGAAATCACATCCAATCCATAGAAATGTGTTCACCTCAAAATCGAACTTGCTACAGATCACACACATGCAAAGATTGCAAAAACCTTTTTTAGTGGTGCAAACTTCACACTTGCAATCATCTGATGGAAGTTGACTCTGGCATGCAATGTTTCTACACCTCTTGTGCTCAAAAATCTCAATTAGAACATCTTGGGAGACATTGAGCCTTGGATGGAGAAATGCCAGAATTCTTGTGTTGATAGCTACAAGAATTTGTAGCTGAACTCGATGACACCTAAGCAGGGTCTTAGCTGTCAAATCAGTCCTGCTCTGAACAACCTTCTGCAGAATGAAGAACCCCTCCCTATGTTGAGAACCCCCTGTTCCTTCAAGAATGACCCGCAGCTCATTCTTTAGCGCTTCTAGAAACTCATGTGGCAGCTTTTGCATTCGTTCTGATACCATATCCACTCTGTCTTTTGCTATGTCAATGAGAGTCATCTTATCAGAACCCGACCTACCGTGAACAACAGAATGTTCAGCCAGATCATTCACCTCTTCTTTCTCCTTGTCCAGCCTTTTGGACAAGAGGTCAATAGCAGAGGGCCAAGTTTCACGGGAGCTAGCACTCTCTGTGGGAGACTTGGAACCAGGATCTTGAGGATTCGGAGAGGCGGTAGCATCTGATGGAACTAAAGACAGAGAAGCCTCCAATCCTGCAACTCGTGGCTGCTGATGTGGAGGTGCCATTCTTAATTGAGGTTGGTGAATGAAATTGTTGGACCCAGAAGACATTCCCTCAAAATAAAGTTACTTCATAATCTGAAACAAAAGAAATAACATTTCTTTTGAACTATGAACCCATAAATGAACAATGAAAGTAAAATGTTACAAAAGGGCTCAATGAAGGTTTACACTATAGTATAATCAATCATCCAGCCAGCCAAGATAAGACTCAGAACTAAAAATTTAAAATCAACAAAGTTTAGCACTATCATTCACGATTATGAATTGAACAACCAAAATTCTTATTTAGTCAATGACTAGCAAAAACAAAGTTGTTAAATTTTCCAGAAAACCTTTCCTATTGTAGAGCAACAAAAGCTATAGTGTGCAGTTTCTCTGTCTTGCTAAAATTAAGAACAGAAAGAAAATCCCCCTCCTAGTTCAACTACTTTCCAGAATGCTCAAGTTTCTAGGGAAATGCAAAATGGAAATCCAATATCTCAATCTAATAGGTGAAAAACTAATCAAAACCGGAACTCTAGTGGATAAATAGCAAACATAAATACAGATGTACGGATAGAAGAAAATAAAATAAAAAATCAAGCAACATGCGACGCATTAGCAGAAATGAAATTGGAAACAAAATGATCAAATTCAGAGATGAAAATGAAAGCATAAAATATGTGTAAGCTAAGAAGAAGGCCTAGCGATTGGCGAAAGGAAATTACTCACCCGAATCGAAGCTAAAAAATAGGTAATGGATGTTGAAGAAGAAAGAACCCTAGACGAAGACTGGGTTGGTCGCAGCAGTCATCATCATATTGACATACGCGAAAGAGGAGAGAGACGAGAAAACGCGGCATCATGACCATTCTGCGTTGACCCATAGCTACTCGTCTCTAACGTAAAAAAAATTATTTTTGCTATGGAACGTTGAGTGTTCACAACAACAACAAAAATGCCCTTTTTTATATTGTGACTAAGTCCCGAACCGGATTAACACGGTGATTTACACCTATTTTTTTTTTTTTTCATTATTCATCCAAGCTCAATCAAAGTGTTGTTTCACCGACATCAATTTGATCGGGTTCTCAGAGATTCTTGTGGGGTACCTCTACAAATAACCACAAAGAGGTCGTTATTGCCCTTACTAGAGCAATATGTTTTAGAGAAAATTCGCAAACGAGTGAGGTAATGTACGAGTACTTGAATGAAGGTTATGGGAGCAAGGAGTGTGATGGGGGACAAAACTCTATAAATTGTGGGGTTTTTCTTACCTCGAATTAGAGGTGCGTATATTTCATCTAAGTGGTTAGAGCTCTTCTAACCTATTTGTTTAATTGTGAGTAATGAATTCAATAGTTTTGCAATACCATTTTCCCCTCATTCGTCTATCTAATAACATAGTAGTATTGTCCATATCATCATTGCCCTGTACCACGACCTATATCTATGATACCACTTATGACTCGGATATTATTTGTTGGGAAATTATAGTTCTTATACGCCGAGAACCCTAACTCGGCTCAAGACACGAAAAAATTTACATTTAGAGATCATCAATGACGAAAGTAAGAATATATAAAAGTAATCAACAAAACATTCAATCGCAGGAACACAAAGATATATATATATATATATATATATATACACACACGGGTTTGACAACTTAGTACTTATGTCCACAGGCTTCTCACTTTTGTCGGAATTCGTACAATAAATCTAAACCTAAAGAAATGATCTCATTGCTCTCTTTTAGATTTAACACAAATGGAAAACAGACTCCTCACCTCTCTTTTTTATGCTGATCTCTCTCAATTTTTTTTAGTACATTAGAAAAACTTACTCTAAATCATATTCTAACAAATTTGTTGAGTTTTAGAAGTAGTATATATAACTAATTAATAATACTATCAATGCCATAAGAAATTACATTATTATGGAAGAATATATAAAAATAGAAATTTGTGTTCCTTGTTTTTACATGTTTTTTGGAAGTGCTGATGATATATTTATGACAACATAAAGATAGTTGTGATCACAATGAAAGTTTTTTTTTTTTTTTCAGCAAATGAGACTTCGAAAAAACAACTGAAATCAATCATACGTTCTCCTGAGTGTTTGTGATCGTGAATAAAATTAAAGAGACGCTCTCTAGTTAAATATAGATAAGCCTACACATAAATAACAATTGGTACATCCTCTATTATTTTACAGATGCAGAGATGTATCTACGTCATCATAAGGATGATCATGCACAACAATCGGTCTGTGACTGTCTCTAGTCGCCGGAAACCGCTGGTTCGTCACCAACACCGTCCTCTCCGTACTGTACTGCTGCTGCAGTGGCCGGGTCCTAGGCTTGGGCCGTGACGAGTCACTTGGCCAAAGCGACAGTGCAACCTGAGGATGGTGAGGAGGAGGAGGCGGCGGCGGCGGCGATGGCCATGAATTGGACGAGATATTCATGAGCTCCGCCGGGTGGGAGAAGCCGGCCTCCGTGGCGGCCGGATCGTAATACATAGGATTGGGAATATTGTCTCCGGCAACTCCTCTGAGCAACTCTCTCTCCTCCCTCATTTCCTTGGCTCTCTGCAACCGCCTAAACCTCTCCTGCAACAGAGCAATGGAGCTCGAATGCGCCACCAATGTTGGATAATCCCAACCTTCCCGATCCATATGTTTTTATTTGCATATATGCTTCTTGGAAAGAATTTATGATTAATGGGTTTTGGTACGTGAGTTCTAGGTATTTATAGAGATAGAGAGAGGGGAGGAGAAATGTACCTGTATTGGCGGGGCGCGAATTGTTCGGTTTTGAAAATATTTATTTATTTATCTCAGTCTTAGAGTTAATATCCGAGACTTAACCAAAACACGTTCAAACTGGATATTGGCGGGCACTCTGAGTGTACAAATTCATTGAGACGAGTATGTGTATTAACTCGTGATGATAAGCTATACTCAACAACTAGTGGAAAAGTTAGAGGTGAATTGTAGTAGGCAGCTGTTTATGTCATCTCTTTGATATAGTCAAAATCATAGTTTATATTCTTAGTTTTGTTCTAATATTCCCACCCGTAAATTTACATCGTAGCTCCGCTACTGACATTCTATTTTCTCTATTTGAAAAAGCAAATATAGTTATTGTTTGATTAAGATCCAAATGTTTTGAAAAAGGTAATGGAGAATCGACTGAGAAGCTACAAGGTCCAAGAGGAAGAGGTTGGTGTGTCCAATCTAGGATCTCATTGTTAAGTGGAGAGAGAAAGAGGCTAGGGCATTGGTAATGAGGAAGATGGTGAGGACAAGAGTCCAAGAGAATGTTGAAGCTTAGTGCATGGAAGGGTGTGTTTGGAGGAATAAATTGTTGGATGCTCCAATATTGGCTTGTCCTTTTGTCCCCAAAAAGCCTCCTTGAAGCTTTGGAGATGGTGGAGCTTTTTTGGATGAGAGAGAGAGAAGAAGAAGAAGAAGAAGAAGACAAGCATTAGAAGAAGAGAGCTAGGGAATAATTGTTGGGAGGGTCATTTTAGACTCATTATGCTTTTGATTGATACAATAATAAAATTATAATGTTGTGTTGTGTATGTGACGAGGAAAGACATACATACCAACATTCTTCTCTTCTTTTTAAATATATAGTTTTTCTTCATTCTCTTGATATGTGTTGCTTGTCTTGGGGTTGTTGGATGAGAATGGCTCGAAAAAAGGCAAGCTGAAGATGCTGTTGTTGGCTAGCTAAAGTTTGTGTAGATTCATTTGGTTTAATTTCATGCTTTTTACATCACAACACATTTAAAGCTGTCCCTACTTCAATTAATGTCCTCTCCTTATGAGTCCATAGCTATCAAGCTCCCCACCTTCTACAGTGCTCAATCTGTCTGTATGTCTTATTTGTCTTGAATTTTTGTTCTAAATAAATATCATATTTTATTTTTATTTTAATAATTTAATTATGTA
>JAYMTA010005450.1:0-11406 GCA_036897625.1 Pelargonium cotyledonis | reverse complement strand
TTAAATATAATAATAATAGTTTTACATTAAATTGTTTTTACTTTGACTGTCATTGACCTATTTCTATTGGTCCTATTCACCTTCACCTTGTCACTTAACACTTATACTTTCTTCTCTCCCCTTCCTTCTCTTTCCTTTCTTCTTTCTATCGTGAATCTTCCATAGCTATGGTTTTCCAAAAAAAAAAAAAAAAAAAACACTGCTACTCCAAATCTAAAGCCACACTTGAGCAACCATTTTTGGACTTCAAATTCTCCACACTTGAGTTATCAAGGTAATTCACAACTCAAAAATCTATTAAATATCTGTTGATTTTTAGTACTATCAAAAAATCAAGATTATATATGAGTTCGTGCTTATCTGAGACTAAGTAATAGGGAGGCTTGTTTAGCTTAAAACACGAAGCTTCTATAAAGAAAATGCTTGTATAAAGCTTAGAAAAAAAATCCCCGAACGAGGAACGGGGAATCCCCATGTTCGGGGACGGGGACGGGGAATGGGGAATCCGCCCCAAATCCACACCGTTACCATTCCTAACCTTAACGTGGAGAGTAGAAACTTGAACATTGAACAATTGGACATAGACTTATACACTTAGGCTAGAAACTATAAACTTTGTTTACGTGGACAATAAGAAACGTTACATCTAGTGCGTTTGTGTTGAGCCAAGTCAAACGGGTGCATCACTTTCCATTATCAATTTTGGGAAAATGCATATAACCCCTATGGGGTTACTACCTAAACTCGATAACCCACCTATACTTTCAATTTTCGCAGGTAACCACATGTACTTGCCATTAGTCATTTTTGTTGTTAAATTGGATGAAATTTCTAACCGAGTGTATTATGTTCAGAGCACATTAGGTATATTTTCAATTATTGTTATAAATATCCTTCTTTTAATTCGATGGAATATTCTAATGACTGTATGAAGATTCTGGTAACCATATGAAGATTATGGGTCGCCAGATTATGCATTTATTCGCCAGAATCTATGAACATGAATTGTATCAAACACAAATCAACAAAAAATTCAACCAGTCAAACAAAAAATCATTCAAATCAAACCCTAACAAAACTAAAAATCAAACTCCAGATCAGACCGGACACGAGGCCAAACACGCCAGTGTTGTGACCTGTATCACACCAGAGCGGAAGCCACTCCGTGAAACACAGATCAAGTCATGCTCGCTAGAGCTGGAGCGCGAGTAGAGAAGACGCCAACCACGCTGACGATGAACACTGCTAGATTTGGTTATTGCTCGTCGTGCTAATTGGAGGCTTGTCGGAGCTAGCAGAGGTTAATGTGGAGCGGAGAAGACAACAGATCGAGATCTAGCTCCTTGCGGCGGGTGTTGGACGTTTTCGTGCTCGCCGTGATTAAAGCTCGTTGGCGATAGAGACGATTTGGAAGAAAGGCGATGGTGACAATCTCAGTCACCTTGCTTGGACGGAGGTTTCTGGTGGCCAAGCCGTGAGCCCAATCGTCATCGGTGGTTGCTGCAATTCACATGGGAGATAGAAGTTAGGATTTGTTGTTGTAGTAGTTTTTTGTAATATTCAAAGCAAGTTAAGAGCTTGTTTGACTAAAGAATGGTGGTGGTAGCAAGATGTATACTAAACTAAATATGTCATAACAAAAACGACATATAACAAGTATAGGTGATTATTTGCAAAAACAATTGTAAGTATAAGCGGGTTATCTACTTTAAGCGGTAACCCCATAGGGGTTATCTACAATTTTTCCATCATTTTATTAGATTTATTTTTATTTATCTTTTTATTGAACTATGAATTTTCTAGCCGATGCGCCTGTTTTGACCGGGGTCAACGCAAGCACACTAAGATGTCAAGGTGTTAGTCTTCTTGTCCACGTATGCAAAGGTGTTCCTAAATTGTTCTAAGTCTTTTGTTGTTGGGTGATCTACGTAGCTTGATTGACTTGGACTCTAAAGCTCCTGGTACCTGTCACTTGCGATGACCAAGACACCAAAAAATGATGACCCAGGGTTGTGGATCCGAGACACCGCTTTAGGCGTGAAAGTAAGTCCACAAAGATTCCACGAGAGCTCTAGAGCTTTTCAGAGAGAGAAAGTAAATATAAATTATGAGAGAGATCCCCTTCTCTTTTTGAGAGGGGGTATTTATACTAAAACCTTTAGAGTGCCACGTGTTGTCGTATGATTGACCGATATCAAAGTGGACCCCATTTGGGGAGGCTTAGAGCCCTGGTTGACTACATGGTTCATTGCACACCGATCGGACGCAGCCGAACTCCTCGTGTTGTCCTTTGAGCCGGGAGCGGGCGATGAGGACCTTGGAAGCCTGTGTAACGCAAGACATGGTTCCAAGTCCTTGAAGTGGATCATGTGTGGCCGAGGTTACGAGAAGCATATATGTGTGTCTAGGATGACTCGGATGATGGTCCAACGCGGGGATGCATCATGGTCATTTGTCTCGCATCCGTGCCTGGATTGCCCAGAGCATGCTTAGGTGGTTGGTGTGCATAGACGTCTTTGGACCGTCTCGGGATGGTTGGGAAGCCAAAGGGATCCGTGTGAAAACACCGGGAAAAGTGATGAATCCAAGGGTCCTCGAGGACGGCTTCCACGGATAAGTGTAGATTTAGGTTGGATCCGTGGAGGCCACAATGGATATCTTGCTGAAGTGTCAGCGGGTCCGTGGATGTGTCGCGAAAGCCATCTGGAAGATCGACGGATCCATGGATGTGCAGCAGAAGCCATTTGAAAGTTCGGCGAATCCGTGGATGTGCTGCAGAAGTCATCCGGAAGCTCAGCGGATCCATGGATGTGCCACGAAAGCCATCCGGATGCTTAGTCAGATCCGTGGGTGCAGCAGAAGCCTCGCGGAAGTTGGATGGTTTTGTGGAAGCACCATAGATGTCTAGCGAATAATTCATGGGTTCTTGGATGTGTGACGAATGAGTACAGATAGGCTTGGGACTGATGTGGATGGCCACGGATCCGTATGGGATGGCGGTGGGAAGGATCCAGAGGTGTGGATGGATTCGGATTGAAAGAGCCATCCTTTGCTTGGTGTGGGACAAGTCCGAATGAGCTTGATGAGATGAGGGATGTCCATGTGGTGTCTTGGGAAGCCACGGGATGAAGGGGGACGATGCAGGATGCCCTCGAGATGACATGGAGCCATTTGGTCTTAAGCCAGTGTGGATTTGTGAAAGAGGGTGTACGTACGGGCTTGGTGTTTGGATTGAGGCTTGTGAGGACTCGATCGAGCCTTGGAGACCTCGAGGGATCGTGGGATGGATTGGAATGCCTTGGGATAGCCTTTGGAGGTTTTTGGAAGGAGATGGACAAGTGAGGCTCGAGGGTGGACGGTACGAATAATGTCCCCTACGGACATAGATGGATGTTTGGAGGGATTTGGGATCTTGGGAGTTCAAGGGAAAGTTTTGGGGAATAAGGGGAAGAAGTGGAAAAAAGTGAGGAGTCGGAGTGATAGATGTCTGTACGGGACACCCCCCTTGGTGCCGATAAGGAAAAGGTCGTCCCTTGGGGCTTTGAAAGCCTTGGGGATGGCTTGGATGCTTGGGGGAGATTGGCGAAGGCTCGGGATGATCAAGGGAGCTAAGGGGAAGGTTTCGAAAACTTAGAGGGAAGAGGCAAATTGGAGGGATGGAGAGGTGTCTTGTACGGACACCATCTTCTTCAGAGGAGCCTTGGATGCTTTGGAAGGGTTTAGAGGGTTTTGAAGGGTGTGGAGGGATCTTGGAAGGGTTTGGAGGGGTTCGGAAGTCAAGGGAAGGTTTGAGGAAGGATGAGACCATGACTTGGTGTCCTGTACGGATAAGGCCATCCTTGGAGGGTTTTAGATGCTTGGGAAGGTCTTGGGAGCTATAGTGAAGTTTGGGAAGTCCTTGGAAGGACTTTGGACGTCTTGAGATGTCCTTGGGGTTGCTTGAAGTGGAATTGGATGACTCAGACCATCCAAGGGTGAAGCCGGGGAAGTCTCGGATGGCTCGGGCCATCCAAGGTCAAGCGATGGATGACCTTCGCACGAGCCTTCGGGGACAAGCTCGGCTTAGTCCCTTAGTGAGTTTAGGACGTCGAAGTGCCTTAAATCGGGCACTTGACTTCAGGGGTGTCGAGGCCTCGAGATTCGTTCGTTAAGCGCCTGGGGCGCGTGATGACTTTGGGGACCGCCGGACGACATTGGTCATCGCTGGTAGGATGAGAGTTGTCTTTTGAAGCCCGAATGCTCTCTGACCTCGTGGACTTGGATCCAAGGTCTCAAATGATGTGGCGCTCAGGCACCACGTGTCGACCTGTGACTCGTTAAGATACTTATGATCTTTTGGGTAGAATCACCAGCGATATTTTTAAAAGTTCAAAAAAAAAGTTCTCAAAATTAGTCGATATGCCGAGAAAGGCATGCATAAAATTTTAAGAAACTTTTGGATTATTTTTGAAAATATGAATTTATCAATGATGTTTTTGAAAATTGTATACATAATTCAAAAATATATATAATAAAAGTATCAAACTTCGAGGATGTATTTTTTATATATCTATAATGTTTTGGATTTTTTAAAAAGTTAAAATCTCCAATATTTGAGCAAATATTTAGAACTTTTTTTAATTGTATTTTGCCTATTGTGTTAAAAAAATTTGGTATAATTATGCTTCAATTGAAAACAAAATTAAAATCATAGTTATTTTCACCCATAAAGTTACATGAAATTATTTTTTTATCTACTTCAATTTTGTTTTAATTATCTCAATATGACATTTGAGCGCAAAATTATGAATTTTAGAGTTTAAATCACAATATAAAAAGTGACATAATGAAAATGAGAATTTCATTCCATTCATCATGTATGAGAATTAAATTACACATGTGCAAAGAAATGAAAATGAGAATCGAAATCATAACAAATGTGTTTAAATCCAGACACCATTAATAAGAATCTCATTCTCATTTTCATTTTCACTCTTCATTCTTATTCTCAAACCAAAATTGTTAATGCAAACACTACCTATCTACATTTGTAAGACAAAATGCATACAAAAACATGTTCACAATAACTTGCACAATTTCAGGCCAGACCACCCCACACCAATACTCTGAAACTTCTTTCATTGAGCAAGCGTTTTATGTGCCCATTTTGCAGAAAACCTGGAGATAGTGCTTGTCATTCATTACAAACTTAAAAGGCTAATGAGTTACATGTTGGGTGCGTAAGTTTCTATACTTTTGTGGGGGAAAAGTTAAATAGATAACATAATATTGGGCAATTCAAACAAAAACAAAAAGAGTCAAGAGTTTAATTTATATTTATTGGAAATGAGAATACATGTGCTAAAAAAGAACTTTTCATGTAATCGTAAAAAACAATCATGACCGGCTCATGTCTGCAATTGGAACCGATAAGCAACTACTCTGCAGTTTCGCTACTAGCTACCGACATATGCTTACCAGGCTCCCAAACACATGTAAAACATATGGCACGTGAAAAACACGACACATTCGACAACACCTTCTCTTAAATAATATACTGTAGGCAACATACATGTAAACTTTACCTGAAAACTTTGCTTCACATTTAAATGTCAAATGGGTAAATAAAATTAGTTGAAAAGCCCCATCTCATGCATCAAATTATGCAAATGCTAAGCTAAGACATGACCTTCCAAAAAAAAAAAAAAAAAACAACTGACTACATGCATGCAGATGCTGAGAAAGAATCATCCCTCAGGTGCTTTCATGTTTCTAAAAGCAAATCTAGAGTAAAGTATTAAGTAAGAGACTTTACTTTCTCTTGTGCGAGACATTTCTTCAGAACAAACAAAAGCTGCTTGAATCTGAAGTAACCAGCAACATTAGTATCCAAGAAATGCAGTAATTAGAGAAAACAATACTAATTCAATGCATTGATTGGTTGGCTTGTTTGACTGCAAATTTAAACAAAAAGAAACAAAGTCCCAAGTCATTATCCAAGATTATAATACAAATGCAGCTGGCAAGCACTCAAGAGTCCAACCTACCTTTCTAAATATAACATATATTCATTAATCAGACATCACTGGGTGATGTTCCTACTCATATTCTTTCATCAGTGTCTACTTCTATCTTATCTACAATTTGCAAACAAAAACAATACAAATCGTAACATTAAAAATTGGCCAAGAAGCTATGCATAGACCATTACATTTGACTCTTAGACCTTGTTTGGAAAGCCTACTTCAAATGTTTATCCACGTGAAATGTATGCGCACAGTTAACTGGAATGAGCTAATATATAAGCACAAAATAAATTATTGGTAAACCAATTGTGCAACAGAAATATAAAATGTATTTACGTTCCTACGTCGCATGGGATGCTAGTTATAAAATGTATACGTATAGAAATATAAAATGCATAATTGACAATTATTAGAGAAAAGATTGTATCCACTAAAAGAAGCCTTATGACCAGTTTAATTAATACCCATATTTGCAACACAGTGCTGCATGAATGCACCCTATGTTGAGAATGACAAAATGCTAGAACCCGTTTCTCAGTATTTACCTTCATTTCATTTCCAAAAATCTAATGGATACTGGATAATTAACAAATTCTTAACGCCAACAATGAAAGAGGAGAAGATAGCATATATCCTAAAAAAGGTGATAATTTAACAAAGCACACAAGAGAAAAGATGAATAAACAGCAGGTATGGACAACCCCAACCAACCTCTCAGAGCTTCCACTTTCATCTTCCATCCGATGATGTGAATGACTCTGCAAACCCTGTTGGTCGAATGGGTATGCTGGTCTGTGTATTGTCCCCACTGGCAAGATATGAAGAAGAAGAAGAGTCATCTAAATAGCCATTTCCCAGGGCCTGCCACTTCTTGAGTGCTTCAGGTAAGCTCATATCAAAATCACCCACAGAGTAATCTACTGTATCTGTATATGGCTCTGGCTCTGGCTCTGGCTCTGGCTCTGGCTCTGGCTCTACTGGTTTCCAAAACTCCACAAGAGATGAGAGCACATTGACCACATAACCCATGTCTGGTCTCTGGAAGGGCTCCCTTGCACAACAGTGGCCAGCCAGCTCAGCGACGGTGCTGATACTGCATTTAGTTTCATCGGTTAGATCAATTGTCGAATCAATGGCTTTCCCAAAGGAGTCACTGTTATTCTGAATTTTTCGGAACCATGTTACAAGGTGTAAGCTATCCTCAGGTAGTGTTTGATCAAGTGCTTTTTTTCCAGTTATCATTTCCATTAGAATCACACCAAAACTAAACACATCAACCTTGGTAGTTACTCGCCCAGTTGCTGCCAAGCCATACATATATTTCAAACTCAGTGCACATAGGATAATGAAATGGAAAATATAAATGCAAGAACAAAATCTATATGCTTGTCATGATATATAGCAAAAAGAGTAGATAGCAGATAGACAGAAACATGTACATCATTTGAAATATATATGTATATATAGAGGATCCTAAGCCAAGATTTATTTGGCTTAGGCTAAGCCATTAAAGAGGTGATGACACCTCATTAAAAATCCTGGATCCGGGCAGGTCGCTCCGCTTCCACAAATTCACTTGGGTGGGTATGAGTGAATTTTAATGTATTGGCATAATCTCATTGGTTTCGGTTAGTCTAACCCAAAAAATATTTGGCTTAGATTCTTTATTCTCGTGTGTGTGTATATATGTGTGTGTGTACGCGCGCTTACCATATATCAGTGCTTAAGATTATCTTAAAGCTCATATAAACTTAGGTATTGATGCAGTCAAAAAGCTAAGAAGAGACGATCCAGATGCAACATACAAACAGGATTGGTCTCATTCAATTTGGTATCTTACTCAATTTGATAACAATTCATATGAGCAAAAATCCTTGTTTCAAAGCAAGAATAAGAAACAGTTGATAAGAGAGGCTCTCCACTAGCTTGAGCCAAGTCTGCTCTCCATGATTTAAGAGGAACTCTACATCAGAGGCAAGCAGATAGAATACGACTTTTTCAATTTCATACTAACACCCCTTTGTTAATTTTCATTATATTTTTCCCACAACGACTCAGTAAAAATATTTGAAATACGAATTGAGAAAAGGCTAACTTCAACTGTCAATCTGAAATAGATCATTTCTGCTCTATTCAAATATTGTAAACAAAAGTTTATGCATCCAGTCAGCCATGAAGGCATGAACTAAAGGAGTTTAAAACATTAACTAATATAGATAACGTGCCTTCATCTTTTTCTCAGCTCTCCCCTGTTTTCGAGGTGTTACCTACCCAAGCTAAGTGACCAGTAGTTAAATATTTTTCTGTGGCTTATAGTTATAAACAAACTGTAAATTTCATCTCCTCTTGTCTTGGGTGTACTTTCACAAACAAGAATTATATTCTAAGCAAATAAACAATAGCACTTGATGCATTAGGTTTACCTGCATATTCTGGTGCAAGATATCCAAATGTCCCAGCTAGTTTTGTTGCAAATGAGGCTTTATCTTCTGGAGCAAGACGAACCAGTCCAAAATCAGCCACTTTTGCCCGCATATCATCGCCAAGAAGAATATTGGTTGGTTTAAGATCTCTGTGAACAAAACTTTGATGGGCTAATCCATGTAGATACTCAACACCTCTAGCCACATCCAAGGCGATCGTCAACCTTCTTGTCCATTCCAGGGGTTTCAACTCTTCCTCCTTCCAATCAAATAGATACCTACTGAGGGTCCCCTGAGGCATGTACTCATAAACTAGAAGTCTCTCATTCGCATCCAAATAGTACCCCAGAAGGGAAACTAAATGTCGGTGCCTTACTTTAGTTAGAACAGAGATCTCGGATTTAAATTCTGATAACCCCGTCTCAGTCATCGTTCCAGACTCCATCCTCTTAACCGCAATATTCGTCCCATCATTTAATTCACCTTTGTATACAGTCCCAAAACCACCTCTTCCCAGTACATTGTCGTCACTGAAATTGTCAGTCACATTCTTTAGAACTTGGATAGAGATAACCATACTACCAGCCTCAACTATATGCATATCAGTAGTACCGCTGCTCATATAACTGTATGTTTCATTTCCACTACCAGTGACCCTAGAACCTGCAATGGTGATCTTCACCGCATTTTGATCCCCAGAATGATGGGGATGTATCACCACATTGTTTGGACTTTGTATTCTACCATTATACTTCTTTTTTCTCTTGTACAGATGGAAACACGCAACTCCAACAAGTCCAAGAAAAAGAACACCCCCTACTGATCCACCCACAATACTGATGGTAGAAGTCTTTGTTCCTTTGCCAATATCCTCGCCAGGGGGCGGTTCGGAGAATGAACCTGGCGGAGTGCTACTAACATCCTTCCCCATATCCTGATTTCCTTGTGTAAACACAACCACATTCTGCTTGAAAGGTGGTAGCACACCATGAAGATTATTGTTGGAAACATCCAACTTTTTGAGATTAGGTAAAGTTGCAAGCTCGGCGGGTATGGTACCGGTGAGCATATTATCAGAAAGAATCAAGTTTTGCAACGATGTAAGCTTAGAAAAGTCAGGGGAAATTGTACCAGTGAGACGCCTTTGTTGAAAATTAACCACAGTGATGTTCACCCCAGAACAAGTGATACCGGACCAGCCGGCGCAAGGATCATTCCCTTTCCAATTCTCTGCAAAAACATTCGGGTAACCCATTGCTCCAGCAATTGATAGCAATGTATCAACTCGAGAATCACAAGGAGCACCGGCCTCGTTCACGCAGAAGCTATTACTGTTATCGTTCATGTCCACACGAACAGCATTTGTATCGAATTTCGGTGGCGATCCTTGAAGGTGATTATTGGTCAGATTCACAATCTGAAGCGACTTAAGATTCACAAGCGATGGCGGGACGACACCGGTTAAGTCGTTGTCTCTCAGACTCAAGCTTGACAACCCAGTCACCGGCGAAAAGTCCGGCAAAGGTCCAGTGAAATGATTCCCATGGAGCCAGACCTCCGTCAACATTGTCATGTTCTGCAACACTGAAATTGTACCGTTGAGCTTCGAATTGGGTTTTTTGTTGTTCAGCCAGAGCGACTGGATAGGCGAGCCGGCGAATTTGGACGGCAAGCCACCCTCCAAGCCGTTGGAGGACAAATGCAATTCTATGATTCCCGGGAACGTGTCGCCTCCGAGAAAATCCGGGATGGGCCCCACAATGTTGGCGCTGTTTGCCGAGAAATTCTTCAACGCGGTGGCGCTCTGGAGGCTGTCCGGAATCTGCCACGGCGAGAAGGGGTTGTTGCTGATATCAACGGCCTGCAGAGCCGACATGCCGGTGAAGAAGTCGGACGGTATAGAGGAGAAGCTGTTGGAGTGAAGGAGGAGGACCTGGAGCGAGTCCAACCCGGCGAGACTTGGGAGCGAGCCGGAGAACTGGTTCCTCATCACCTCCAATCTCTCCAGGGCAGTGAGGCTCTTGAGGTCTGGAGGGAGCGTACCTTGCAGGTTCAGGTTCCCAATCTGGATTCGGGTGATCCGATTCGCAGAATTGCACTGAACTTGGTCCCAATTACACGGGTTGGGATCGGACCAGTCGAGATTACCCAATTTCGTGATGCCCTTCTTCAAGACCTCCATCAACTCCGCATCGTCGGCGGCGGACTGGGACACAACGACGGAGAAGAGACAGGAGTAAGAGACAAAGAACAGTACAAGAGCGCCGAAACCGAGTGGATGGTTACTCATGATTTTTTTTTTTGAATATTGTCGGGAAAAATCGGGGATGGGGAGAAAACAGAGAAGAAGAAAGGGGAGAGATACTAGGGTTCATGGATTGGGAAAGATAGAGAAAGTGAGTGTTTGGGAAGAGAGAAAATCAAGGGGGAAAGAGAAAAAAGAGGAACAGAAAAGGTGGCGTGGAGGGATTGTGTTTGGAATAGTTTCAAAGTCATGCGAATTTGTTGCAGGGATGATGACGATGCACTCTCTCGTATTTTTTACTGTATCTATTTCGCCGTCTTCGCTTAACCTAGGCGCTCCACGTGGAGATCTCACAGTTTTCTCGTTTCTCCAACTCTTACAAAATGGAGATGATTTTTTTTAAAATAAGAATTTCATTAATTTATAATCAAAGTGCAAATTACATCCAGACATAACCTAATTGAAATCAGACATAAAATAGTAACCCGCATTAACCTACAAGCTACTAATTCGCTGATTCCAAACTAACGAGAATCATAAGTTCTCGACAATGACCAAAACCAATAACAAAAACTAGGCCCCTAACAAACAAATCTGAAGTAGCAAACCATATCCTAGCGACCCTTAATCCGGAGCGGTTACAACAGGCAGACGGGTTCCAGTTTGAATAATAACAACAACATAAATGTTGTCAATAACATTGATAACCGAACGCCATCCTTGAGTCATTGTT
>JAYMTA010005449.1:0-11406 GCA_036897625.1 Pelargonium cotyledonis | reverse complement strand
CATTAATGACATGCATTTGTAAATGAAAATAAGGTAAAACGATTATTTTGTATGCATATGTGACAATTTTATTAGTCAAACTTCGTTAATTTGAACATATTACAACATTAATAATAACATATGGTAGATAAATGTCGTGAGGTAAAACACGGGGAAGTAAAGTGTAAATGAGCTATAACATAGGGTAGTTAAGTGTCGTAAATTGAAACATAGGGTAGTAAAATGTAAAACAGTTATAACATAGGGTGGTTAAGTGTTGTGAAGTGAAATATGATGTAGTAAAATGTAAAAAAGTTATAGTATAGGGTAGTTAAGTGTAGTGAAATAAAACATGGGATAGTAAAGTGAAAAAGAGGTATAACATAGGGTATATATTTGTAATTACCCCTTAAAAGAATATTAATAAACAAAATTTGTATTTGATTTAATTTTTTTCTTTTTCAAATTGTTTGTCACGAGTGTTAGGGTTTCTCTCTAATCCAAAACCGCGGTGTAAGCAAGAAGAAGCTGCGGCGATGGCAGGCACAATGTGTTTCTCGACAGCCTGTCAACGGTTACCAGTGGTCTTTATGCCCTCTGTGGCACCTGGGTTTAGGATTGCATAAAAGGTATAAAAGGTTAAAGGCGACAGACTTGACGGTGCTAGTCGACGTTGACAAGGCGGTGGACTGCTAGGAAACGTCGGTCTCGACATGGGAAGGGCAGTGAAAGTAGAGAGAGGGTAGATCTGACAGATCAGAGGGCTTCGTGAGGGCAGTAGGGCATGAACGAATGCGGTGTACAGCGGGGTGTGACGGCACATCGGCGGCAACAATGAGGCAATGAGAGGGTGGTGGCGTTGAGGCTTGTTTGCGGAGAGACGAAATGCGGTCATGGCGTCTGATGTGCGTATCCACAGACAATTTATGGGCTACGTCATCGATTATGTTATGTTCTGTTAGTTTGAATTTGTTCGAAGTTTTGCTTTATTAGTTCGTTTTGGTTTAGTTATTGCTTTATTAGTTTGGTTTGGTTTAGTTTCCGCTTTAAAGAGTTGGGTTATGTTATTGTTCTAGTCTTGTTGGGTCTCGTGTTAGGACCTGAGATGCCAGAAATGAATTTGCTAGTTCACCATGGGTTATGGTTTCTAGTTATTGTTATGTTTAATTTCGTTGGTTGTGGATCTAGCTCATCGAGACGATGTATGTCTGCAAGGGGTTTGGTGGAATCATCGATGTAGGGACTTGGGTTTGTCTAGGTTGTTACTTCTATGTTTTGGTTTAGTTTGGGTATACCAGCATGTATTTGAACTTTGAGTATTCATGAATGAAATGTTTATTCGTCAAAAAAATTGTTTGTTACGAAGACATACAATTTAAATTACCTTATTAAACTCAATCCGACTACAAATATCAATAGCTTTGAATATGCCTTGACCACGAGATTTTGAATATAAAATCAAGTCTTGGCCAATAAAGCGACGATAAAAAACAATGCAGTGACACTTTTTAAAGTACACTAACACATGAAAGTTCTAAGAACAATCGTGTCAACCTTCTACTTCTAAATTTATATACATCACCATGCTAGTAATTTTGTTAGTAGTTCAAGCAAATAAACTTTTTTATCCCTATTGTCGTTTTTATTTTCAAATTATAGTTGTACTCAAAATTTAACTAGTTTGTGAGTTTTTTTTTATTATAATAAATCATGATTTGTTTGATATTTAATAATTAGTAGGTACTTTAAAAAGGGTTTAGGAAAAATTTGTGGCCTTGTCTCTCATTAGGGTAGGTAGTCGGTGGTAGGATACGAGTAGGATAATGCTTCAATTTTTTATTGGTAGTGAGTGGCGGCTGAAAGGAAATATATAAGGAGGAGTAGAGTTTTGTAGGATAAGAGAAGAAAGAAGAAAAAGGTGATAGAGAGGGTGTGTAATAGAGAGAGTATCAAAATTGCCATGCAAGGAAATTCCGGCAGCAAATCGAGTGGTGGTGGGTCGGAGGAGGCTGCGAGTATAGCCAAAGGTAGCCGGCAGTTGGTGGTGGGGCTGTTTGTAAGGGGTGTCGTGGGTGCTGGTGTGGGGATATGGACTAGTAGGGCTCGGGTTGAGGGATGTCTTGATGCCAGAGTTGGGGTGTGCCTAGTTCCGGAAGTGGACGAGGTGACGGACAGAGTCAATGAGGTTGGGGTTGGAGGATGAGGCAGTTTTCAAGTTCGTTGGAGTGGAGTCAATCGGATCACAAGGTGGTGGTGGGATGATAACCTTTGTGGGACAGTTTTTGACGGATGGCCTGGTGAAATTCGTCAACATGCAACATATGACAACATGATTATGAAGGCCACATAAAGGGGTCACCATTAAAGAGCTCACTAACCCAACCTTGAATACTAAGAAGGAATCTTGTCGGTCTAGGCCAGACCAAATGACCCGATTAAAATATAGAAATTATGTTTTTAGAAATTTTGATTAAAAAAGGGTGAAATTATGGTTATAGAATTATTAACGTTACGAGTGGCATTCAAATTTCCCAAAATTTTCTTCTCTCTCCAATTTTCAAGTCTTCATTTTTCAAGTTTTCTCCTATAGTCGTCAATCGATGGCAAGAAAAGGAGCGACGGCGTCTCGAGGATGAAAATTGAGTTTTCATTTGAATGTGTTTCCGCTTCTATCTTCTTCTTCTCCTTTTATGTGTTGCTGAGAAAGTATATGTGGTCACAGACCCAACTCAAGCTCCTCTCTCCACCTTTTCTATATTTTTTCATTTACACCGGGTCAGCCCGGATCCGGACCGGTGGATAAATAGAAGGATCGGACCAAATCTAATAGGTCCGGGTCCGGGTCCGGGTCGGCCTGATTTTGAACAGTCCATCGCGGACTGTTGGTGTAGTCGAAGCCAAACAATAGATACAATTATACAAAATAAAATTCAAACGAATCAGCGTTTTCTTGGAGGACAGGACAGACGGACTTGACCCAATTTCTCTGCCGATCAAGCCCGTTTCAACGTCGATTCTGTACGTTTCTCATCTCTGATTTTGTTTCTCAATAGATTCTGTTTGGTTTCCGTGAATGTTTAATTGAACAGGAAAATGACGAGGAAAACGTAGCTGCAATTTCATTTTAGGATCAAATGAAAACCAATATTCATATTCAAACATTGAGGTTTAATTTTTTTAGGGTTTAATCTTATTCTTGGCGTGATTTGCTCGACCTTTGTTTTGAAGTTGTTGGGTTGTTCTTGTGAATTGGAGCATTTTAGGTCTAATTGTTCATTTCACTGCAATTAAGATCTGAATGATATTTTTGTGGGCAAGTTTATTTAAGCGATGACTGTCAGCTCGTTTTGAAAGTAAAGTTCTCCTTGTTGTATGATATTGCACCTTTAAAGTTCTAAGAATTTGTTTTCTGACCAATATGCTTGATATCGGAAAAGTTGGGGGAGAAAAGGAAAAGTGGATGTTAGTCAGGGTTCACTAATATGTAAGCTAATGTTATGAAATGAGTTAGATTTGTGATGGAATCTAATTCACATGGCTTGCAAATCCTAAATTTTGCATTGTATAGTATTGACACAGGGGCTGCGCTGCTGCCCATGGCATTTTCTACCTACCTTATTCACTTTATGGAACCTGTGAAAATGTAAGAAACAAAACATACTGCCCAGTGACTTGTGTATCTAAGAAAACCAATTTAACCATGGTTGGATATCTGTCTATATATACTCCCCTCACCCCATAATGAGTGTCTTGGTTTTCTCTTTGAGAAAAATTAAGAAGTTAGTTAGTATTGTACATCTTGTCTTGTATCCCCATGTGCATGTGTTGTAATTACCTTAAGTGATGTTAACTGACTTATTATAAGAATACTATGCATAGTAACTTCCTAATAAGGAAAGAGTACACTCATTTTGGGACAAAGGTATAAGCTCAGATATTTGTTTTTCTACAATTTATTTGATGTGTGTTTTGTTTATATGGTAAGATGTTCACGGGTTAGTATAAAGGAATACAAGCGTATAACGCAAACAGAATACCGAGCCAAAGCAATGTTGTGTGGGAGCATAATCATGTAAATTAAATAACTTTACAAAAAGATGAAGTGTCTTCTCTCCAATGATGGGTTTTTATTTGGGCATCCTTGTGTATGTTGCAGCTTGTATTTGATGTCACATAGACTTTATATAGTGTTTATAAAAGCATAGCATTGATGTATTTTTGTATAAATTAGTGAATGCTTTAAGCTTCCTAATAAGAATATAAGTTGAAAAAAAGAAGTGAGAATTCACAAGTAATTATATTTTGGATAAATATATCAAGTAACGTTGGAGAAGCACGTTGCTTCCGTGAACTCTGGAATAATATTCATTGCTTTCCTCAAGTTGATTCCAAAGTATCCAGCAACAGTTCCATGTAATTTTGATCAATTTGATGATTCAACAGTGATTTTGTACAATGGTCAGCCAAAATCTCTAACATCATTTCAACCAAATACTGCAATATAATAGTTTTGTAATTCTTCTGCAATATGTTGTTGCAGCCAGTGAAGCAGAAGATAGTCGATAACTATAGTTGGACGAGAATATTCTTGTGGTGATTCGTAAACTGTTTTCGTGAGATGGACGATAATAGTGATTTCACCTTTTGCCAGGCAAGCTGAAGTTTATATTTTGTTTAATGAACATACAATTTTTTTATTTGCTTGCATCGACTTGGTCTAACCAATCTTTATATTCATTCTCTTGCTATGAGCTGGACTCTGGGTTTTATACATCATGATCTTTTCTAATTTTAAAGGTTATGGGTATGTATTCAGGTTGGAGTACCTGCTGAGCAAGATAATTTTCATACGAAGCAGCTTGTGTCACATGTTGGTGGTATTACTATTGAAGATGGATTCTCAGACGGTGCTGGAAGTAACAATGGTTTACAGTGGAAAGATAAACTGCCAGATGATGCATCCTCTACGAAGCAGGATAAAGTAGGATCTTTGTCTTATAATGTTATTGATATGTCATCTCCTCAACCATCAGGAGATGTGGGGACATCGGCTAAGAATTTTCAGAAACCAAAGGTTAATGCCAATAAGCCTGCATCTCGTGCGAAGGTTCCTTTTGAGAAGGGGTATAGCCAAATGGACTGGCTCAAGCTTACTCGAACACATCCTGACCTTGCAGGTAATTTCAAAGATGTTACTTTGTTAAATTGGTTAGTGTTTCCAGTGATACTGTCTATCTGGCAAAGGCGCATCTTTATTCTTTGTTGCTTGACCATGTTATCAATTTGTGTCATGAAAGCTATTATTAGTCTTAGTCATACTGCACACACACACACACACTAAAATACTATTAGCTGCAATGTCTTTCCATATTTGTATTGATGATACTATTTATCAGTCTTAATAAATTATGTGCTCCAGGATTGAAAGGACAGTCCAATAAGAGGCTTATACCTATGAGTGAAGTCAAACAGCACAAAACAGAAGGTTCTATGTGGACTGTCTTAAAGGGCCAAGTGTACAATATTTCTCCATACATGAAATTTCACCCTGGAGGTATGTTTTCAGTTATTTCTTGTAGTATTTGGAGATTAAAATTATTCTCTGCTGTTGATCTGGTTAAATGATTTATTTTATTTCCTTTTTTTATATTCTAATTTAGATATGTTTCGTCTTTAGACTCAAACTGTGGATACATATGAATTGTTTTATTGAGCATGTTTTGGTGAGTGAGATGCAGTCATGCAGAATCTGTAGTCTTAAACATTTCAGAAGCTAATGAATAATAGCAAGCCCTTAAGGCTTCTTCTCTTTAATGATATTTTAATTTGTGGTAAGAGTTTTTGTTGCATATACTCTTTGTTGTATATGCATACTTGGTTTGATTGCTATAGAAAATACATAACATTTAATACAGATAGGCAAACTGCTGTGAGCAACATTGTTCATTGCAATAAACACGTTTTCCCCCAAATGATTCCAAGAGCAGGGCACAGAGTCCTTTTGTTTGAGAGAGAATATTCACATATTATGCTAAGCTCTTCTTCCAGTCGTCACGAAAAAACTTTGATGAATTTTACTAAACATATTAGGCCTGTATGAGTACAAAGAATATCCGTGGACACTGACTATTTATCACTTGAGTTTTATTGGATATATTTTTTTAATATTTTTTTAGAGTTTGATCACAACAATATATGTAAGAAGGCTCTTGGAATATATTTGTCCTTCGTTGTTTTAAGTCTTAAGTAATGAGGCAAATGACAGAGCAGGTGAAGGTATAGATTTGTCTTTCACACGGAATGGTAAAGAGATATTCTTCCACAGAAACTTTCCACCATTATTCTTGTTACTGTCATGCGAATAACTTTTGGGGCCACTGACTAAGAACAACCTGTTAGGCCCGACATTCTTTAGAATTCAAGTATCTGTTGGCTTTGGTGTTTCATTTATCTGAAGGTTGCTTTTGTCAAGTTTTGTCATGACGAGTTTATTACAAACTTCTTCTTGGTCTATGTAAGGCATATGGACTATGTGTGGTTTTATGCTATGTATGGATTGTGTGTTGTTGATTGAAATTTATGAGTTGAATTCCACCTTTGTAAACTCTTATAATTTTATGTGTTAACTCAGTCAATCTTCCTCCTTTCTAATCTCATCAATATCCTTCTGCAACATGCCAACATCTATGTATCATTGGTATTTACTATATACTACTGGATTTGTTCACTGGCTTTAATTTTTTCATTAAAACATTGTTTGGAAAGTACCAAGTCACCATTACAGAATGCATGTACCATTCTACCCAAAAGGCACCATTGATATTTGTCTAGGCAAAGCAAGTGAAATCTGAAAAAACATAAATTTCTTTATGTAGAGGATTCTTCTGCTAGAGCCTAGAGCCTAGAGGACATGATGCTAGTGCACCTCCAATTTTTAAAGTGCTTGCCCACTGATGCAAATATTCTAAATTTTGTTCACTCATTACTAGTTTTATAGCTACCATGTTCTGTCTTTATGTTTCAAGTTGTGAGTTCAGACTAAAGAAATATATGCCTGTGTCGTGAATGCTATATGCTTGTTTTGACAAAGTTGCTTTGTCAGGTGATGAAATACTGATGAAGGCGGTGGGAAGGGACTGCACATTGCTATTTAGTATCCTTCCTGGGATTTACCTTTCTTTAGTTGTTTTAAAGGCCAAAATTGAATTCCACCTAGTCGATTTTATCTTAACTTCAGTCAGTCTTGAGTTTTTTATTTCACCATTATTGAATCTTATTACTGTAGAAGTCTTTTGTTATTGCTCAGATCACTTGCATTAGAAAAACCAAAACTGCATTTGACAATACTAGGATGACTGTTTATTTGGATCCTAATACCAATTTGACAATGACACTTAGTACTTTATGTTTAGCAAATATAAACAAACACTTTTCGTTTTTTGTAACGTGACAACTTTCTATAGGTCATTGGCTCGAGTCTGCTTCTTTTTTGGTTTTGACCTATGGAATATTGCTATACAAAACTGTATTCCTTACACTGATGTTTTTAGATAAATACCATGCTTGGGTGAATTATGAATTCTTACTGGAGAAGTGCCTTGTTGGTACTCTGGATGTTAGCAAGTGAAGAGCATCTACATTCTGATGATTAATTAACATGTGATCAGATCAGTCAAGGTTGGTCTCATCTCAGTACTTTCCTCCTTGTCAGTTGATACCATGGCAAGGGACTTTACTTTTGTAATCATGAACAGCTTTTCTTCCATATATAAGATCCTGTCTATTGTGTACAATTCTTGTACTATTTTTTCTAATACAAAGATTCACTTATACATATGAAAACAAGTGAGACATTAATTAGGGTAAATTAAAATTTTAACATTCTGAACTCAGGAGGATACAAAATACAAACAACTCCTCATTTCAAACACAAAACCAGTGAAATCAAATAGTATATATATAGGCTGTCTTGAATCTTTTTAAGCAGCAATAGGGAGAACAACAACTTGGTCAAGCACAGGACCACAAAGAGATCCAAAATCATTCTTCTTGGTGTGGTAGTAAGAGCTGAAGAATGTGATTCTGGTTCTGGCGTCCACGGCTGTGAACTTGAAACTGGCGATAGTGTGGCCGCCCTTTCCTTGCGAGTCGAAGGGAACCTTCAGGGTTTCTTTAGCTGCGAAGGCTTCGACCATCATCGAACCATGGCAGCTATTCTCGGCATCGCCGATTGTGAATGTGAGGTTGTAGGATTTGTTTGGAACTGTTCTAATAACTTGTGCAATGGCACTCTCTCTCCCAGCAACAAGCTCAACTGCAGCAAGTCCATATGGGACATTGAAGTGTTTAGAATCAATGAACTTGACGGCTTTAAGAGATTCGATGATCCAGCCCGGGAGGGGAGACGTCAGATCTAGCTGTTTTGGAGGCAAGAGGACACCGCTGGTCGAGTTGAGTAACTGATGAGGTCCCTCCTCGAATCCAGGGTTCTTCACCAAGTTAGCTGCAAGGTGAACCATTGCTATGCATATCAGTCAAAAATTCCAAAAATATGCAAATCTCAATCTGTTGCTAAGAGAAAATATCAAGTCTCAAATTCCTGGCTCCTACTTTGAACTGAGACACAAGATCAAAACAACCATAGACCCCCACAGACAACCTTAGTTACATAACATTAGACAACATAGGAGAGATCCTAGATTGAAGACTGGTTAATGAAACTCAAATCAAAGATCAACTGTCCTATGCATACATTTGAAGAGCCAAAGTTAGATCCAAACTATAAATGATAGATTAACATTTCAACAGCAGAGACACACACATTATTTAAAACTGAGACCTCAAGGGAACAAGTGAAATCGACACTTATCCTAGTGAGTGTTCTGTTAATTGAGTAAGTTTTTTAAAATACCTCTGGTGGGCATTGGAGGGAAGAGCTCTTTGATGGCAACTGCATCCAAAAGTGGACCACAGGAAGGATCCTCTTGAACCCCGGGATTGTGGAAAGTGACCTTGACAGAATCATTGGTGGCCCTGAATCCCCAAGCGTAAGTGTCGCCGCCATTGCTGCTATACAGAGTCTGCAGAGGAAGGTCCCCAGACTGAGGAGGCACTGAAACTCTCAGTACCTCTTCTTGTGCACAGGTTCTTGATGCACCAAAGGTTAGAGCATACAGAGAGCCTTTCTTGACTGGTATGGTCTGAGAGATTGAAGCCTCATTGCCCAGCCTGACAGCGTGGACACCGTGAGCCACTGCAAAGTACATGCCACCGGGTTGAGGCCCGCCGGAGATGTATTCCACGACGCCGGTGATTTCCCATTTGGGTATGGAGTTTTTTCCTTTGACCAGTGTCTTCTTCATTTCACTTGGCTTTGGCCCCTCTTCAAAGTTCCCATTTGGGAGGAGTCCTGAGAAGAAAAGAGGCAAGAACAAATAAGAAATGGGTATTCATAAACAATTCTCAAAAAAAAAAAAAAAAAACATATCTTTTCAAATTTAAAGCTGGAACAAAATCCAATCTAGCATTGGTTCTCATAAAACCCAGGAAGAAAAACCCAAACTTTCTTCAACAGATTATATGGGCATGGCAAAAATGCTAATAAATTTACATAAAACACCTGAAAACCCTAGCTTTTTTTTCAAAGATTATATAGGATATGGCAAAAAAGCTAGCAAACAACATAAACCTCCCCAAAACCCCAACAGGGAAGTGAACCACCAAGCCCTTACATTTCTTGAACAGATCAAATGGGGTCAAGTTAAAGAGTTTGAAATATTATAAATAAACAAAAACACCCAAATCAGCATTTTCACAGACAAACGCACAAAGAGAAAAATAAGAGAAACTCTAAAGAACAGATCTTTCAAGTACAGTATCATCAACAGAAGTGAAATGTGATAACAAGCAGAGGTAGCTAAAGCTGTGAGCTTTACCTTCAAGAGGAGCTGGAGCTGGTACTGGTGATGGAGCTGGAAGAGCAAGAGCAGTGACAGTGAAGATCACAGAGAAAGCAAGCAAGAGGGAGACCAGAGCTGCCATTTTTTTTACAGAGAAAATGAGTGAGTGAGCTGAAATGGGTTTGAGGGAGTGAGGATGGTAGTGGATTGAATTTATACTAAACAAAGAAAAAGAAGATGGGGAGAGAGAAAAAAAAAGAAGGGTAAGATGAGGAAGAAGAAAGAGGTATGTGTTTTTAGCAGAAATCACGTTGGTTTTTGTCTGGCTTGTCTCATATTTTCTCGAACCGATTTTTTCTCCATAATTCATGGCAGTGGCATTTCTGTAATTTTGTTCAATACTCCTACACCACCGGCACTAGCAGTACTAAATTGCTTTTAAGTTTTAACGAATTCTTATGCTACTGACTCAAATAAATGGCAGAGTTTAGTATTATTTTTGTTGGGTCTCTTTCGTTAACTCAACTAATTGCTTTTACTACACCATTCTGGAGGGAGGAATTAATTCAAATTTGTTCATTCCATAGTTGTACAAAAATAAATAAGTGGTGAACTAATTTTCTACTGTTTCAATTTAAAATGTGTCTATTTCATTTCTCTTCTTCAAAAATTAAGAACAATTTTTTTTTTTTTTTTACATTATGTGCATTTGATGCAACAAATTAAGTGACTCTATACTTTTATCTCTGACATATAAATATTTGCACAACTAGTCATTTAAAAAAGAGAGTAGACCTTGTTATTAGAGCAAATTATTCAAAGAAATGCAACGTTTATTTGATAGTTTCGTTGATTTCATACATATTTTGAGGATAAATAAGCTATAATTGTGGAATAATGCAATAGGGTTTGAGCTCATTGCACAACTGCTAGGATATTGTGAAACGTTAACACATCATATAGTGTATAAAATCTATAGCACGCTGAAGCATTGTTTTTCACCACAATTAGTGTATAAATAGTTTTTTTTGATGTCGTCTAAAAATATATGAAGATTATGTGTCAATTGCTTCTTGATCCTTGATGTATTATTTTCACCGGGATTAGTGTATAAACAACTTCTTGATGTTGTCCAACGACATACGAAAATCTAGCGTCTCAAGTCTTATTGATTCTTGCCACAGTTGGTTGTTATGAAAGAGAGAAGATATGTTAATTAAAGACTAGTGCGTAGCATTGAAATTCATCTTCAGTGTGAGAGTAAGAATTTCACAAGTGAATCAATGTTTAACTCTGCGAAGTAAAACATAAGATAGTATAACTTCATATAATTAGTTGATAAGATGTCAGTTTCATTTGATTGGTTAAGTGACTTATATGATAAGTATGACCTAAATTCATTGAATCTCAACATCTTGTAAAATACAGCATAAAGGTTAGCTGTATACATTCTTGACTAGGGCTGAGCATGGGCGGTTTGAAATTTATAACTGTTCAAATTGGTTTGTTAAATTTGAAACCGTTGGCC
>JAYMTA010005448.1:0-11407 GCA_036897625.1 Pelargonium cotyledonis | reverse complement strand
AGCGCGAAGTCTATACGGACCTCCTGATCCGGCGCTTCCACGAGCGTCTCCATGACAATTTTTCAATTTGGTTGCAGAGAGGTTGATGAGAAGAAGCTAGCGTTTTGTTGTGTGTGTGGAAAAGGAGAGCACGTGAATTCTGTGGGCCCAGGTTTTGGAGGGAAAAAGGTTCTGTTGTGGGTGTGATGAGCTGTGGCGAAGCTGTTGTGTTACCAAACATCGCAATCATGGATGGGCTTTATGTTATCGATCGAGTGACACTTCGTTAACCATTTTGGAGTATTCTGTTAAAATACACCGCATTTTGGAAGAACAAAAATTTATACGGGGATGTTTTTGTCACAAGTGAGAATAAGGATGTATTATTAAATCAAATCATGGCCTAAGAGAGATATAATCGCCTTGGGTGCCTTAAGGCCAACTCAATCTTCTATACTTGACCGCTCTATCGGTTTGATTTGTTTGCATCATTAAAATACTAGCTATTTGACCCGATGCCTACATTTGCCCATCCCTGCTCTACCACCTAAGCCACCCCCTCTACCCCCGAGCCTCCATTAGGCCCGCCCATCTGAACCTACCCTGCCCTACACTTTCCTTGAGCTGTCTCGAACCACCCTACCTCCACTATTATTGGCTTTAGAGAATAGTGATGCATCGATATTCAATTTAGCGACGTTTCATAGGCCTTCGCCACCTCTCCATCCCATGTTGCCTGAACCACCCATCCTCCCTCCACGGACGACTCCATCGCCATCTCCCTCACAGCCTCCTTTGCCCCTATCGAGACCAACATCGCAGTAATCCAATCCGCTAACCATGAAAATCTCATGCATTGACTATTGCTACAACCTTCCCTGCACTTTCTCTCACCTTATTTCAAACCCTATTAAATATGTTCTTCCAAATACCCCATGTATTGTAGACTAGTTTTGGCACCAACTCGACATCTTTCCGCCCCTACTATATATCCTTGAGAATCATTCCGCTACCGAGCCCCCTGATCAAGTTTCTCCCTTCAACCCTTCCAATTTTCAACATTTTAAAGTGAAGCAATATTCGAGAAACATGTGCTCGATCGAATCTGTCCTACTACCATACTCTTCGAACGCACCACATCAACAATCACCTTCATCTCGACAATGTTGACAAGAGTTGGAAGACTCCCCGAGAAAATTTTCCACCATAATTGTTTTATTTTTGGTTGTGTCACTACCTTTCATACTGCCTTCCACAAAGCATTTCTCCGTCCTTCCACCGTTTCCAAACATTGCAACTTATAACCACTTTTAATCTAATAAGACTTGTTTTTTTTTCTCAAACTTTCACATCTACTCATCAAATATCTGAAATCTTCCTAACTGGTGCTTGTTTTTTTTTTTTTTTTTTTTGAGAAAGCCACCTGAGACGGTGGGGGGTTTGGCCGAACCCCCACCTGATTTATTAAAATTAGAAATGGTACAATAACGATAACGGAGGAGGATGAAATGAACCTTACCTCCTCAACTAAATGCACCTATACAGATGCTAAATGCAATGCAAACGAACCCAAAAACAGGGCTAAATAGAAATTAACCTACCGGGTCTAGTGTACATAAAACCTTTTCTATCAGAATGAAGAATATAATTAAAAACAACCGGAAAATCAGTTACACTAGAAGAAACATAAGCTGCAGATACTTGCAATCCAAAACCAGCCAACCAATCCGCATCTCGATTGGCCTCTCTCAACACATGAATCAAGCGAGCATTTCCTAATAAACCCCTACAAAAAAAAGTGATTTAAATATGAGGACATCTCAAATTATTTACACTCAAATAGTGTAATAGATGAGATCTATTATTTTTCATTATATTTTCTTCCCAAAAATGGTTTACATTCTAGAAGTGTAATAGATGGACCCACTTTGATTTTTTCATATAAAATATTATATTTGTATTGTTATTAAATTTGCTTTTATTTTACTAGAAGAACAATTTTGACGTGTGTCAAAAGAAAAATGTATTATGTGCATAAAAGCATCCACAATGCTGGTCCCAAATGCATTGGGACTAATTAAGGGACTGTACTTTTTTATTAGACCAACATTATGGAGAAACCTTTAAAAGGGTTGGGCCCTCTGAACAGGGCATGCACCTCTTCATTTTTTTATATTACTTTTTGTACACTAGCCACTCACTTGTGGCCACATAATTATTTTACTGAGCTCATAAAATAAAATAAAACTATAAAATATCATTTTTGTTTAGTTCCTACAATGTAATTTTTTTTTAGGTTTGAACCATTACTGATGTGGCATTTAATAAAATGAAAATAATATATATTGGGAATGCTCCTCTAATACTCATAAAAAGGCAATAAAATTGTAATGCACAAATTTTAATACTATTACACTCTCATTAATTATACATAATTGAAGATGCCCAAAGAATCATAATTAATTCAATATGAAAACATAAATACAAAATTATTTGAGAATGAGGAATCTAAACATAATAAAATTAATTATACCTACCAAATAAATTGGTGAGAGAAGAACAACCTGACCGGATCCAAATTATTTAAACGAGATGTTAATTACTTAGATTCCTCTATCCCAAATTATTTAAAAAACCAATAATACTATTAGGTATCGTTTGGATCGGGGAATCCAAATTACCATGAATTCTATATATTCGTGGAATTTAGATTCCTGTAATACATATTCTTAGAAAGTTAATAATAACATGTTTGTGTACTGAAAGTAAATCTAAAAGTTTATGTTTGGACTTCATGAACTGAAAGTTAAAAAAGTATGAAAATATAACAAAATGTCATTTATATCCTTCCCAAATATCATGTTTGGTACATCTTTGTCATGAAAAAGTTTCATATAGACATGATCGTAATTTACCGAAAACAATTGTATACAAACTCATATTTGCAAACTAAATACTCAATTTGAATTATATCATGGAACTTATATAATATAATTATCAGAGAGTTAATTGGTGAGTAAATAGAGGTCTAGCACCGAAATAATTGGAGAAAAAAAATTAAAATTCATGAGGTTGAATTAAATTAGAATTTAATTAGATGAGGATATAAATGTCATTTAAGAATAAGAAGACAAGGAAAGTTGGCCTGAATCATAAATACCACCTATTATTTGGTATTCTTTTTCCAACATATATGAAGGATTTTGGATTATAGAAATTCTTATTTTTCATTCTCTCTCTTTTGACATACTTTATCCAAACACAGTAAAATATACTTTACAGTTGACTTGGTCACTTTTTCACGTAGAATCAGGGTATCAAACGATACCTTAGTGGGTGTTTGGATTAGCTCATGAGCTGGTCAAACAAGCTCATGAGCACAAAATAGCTCTTTTCAATGTTTGGTTATAACTAAAATAGCTCATGAGCACTTGCTGATGAGCTAAAATGAAAGAGTTGGGTACCCCCAGCTTCTGATTTTTCAGCTCATGAGCAGTTAAAAAAGAGCTATTTTGACAAAACAAAAGACATATTTATGTCCTCTTATTTTTCTTCAAATTATCCATATATTCATTCCATGATTCAATTTATTGATTAACTTTAAAATTATTTTAGTCATTTGTTTATTTTAACTAACATAAATTAAATATTACTATTTTTTATCAGAATTTTTATCTAAACAGTTAAACCGCTTCTTTTTAAAAAAAATTGAACTACAAAATTGCTCCCGATCTTTTCATAATTATGAACTATTTTTGAGAAGTTAATACAAACAACCTCTAAATCTCAACTTTAACCGAACTTTGACTAATTTGGTTCTGCAATATCAAATATCACATACTACTCCATACCTCTCCGCACCACAACACAACACAACACTTTCTTGCTGTGTCTCTCCACAAATACCACAACGATTTTCATTTTCGTCACGCTAATTTGATCACAAACATTCCTTCTTCGTGTCTCCTTCTCTTCAACCACATTGTCTTCAACACTCTGTAGTACGGGCCTACACCATTGCTACCGTCTCGTTTGAAGCTTTATAACTCCAACACAGACTGATCAGTAACGACTAATTAACGAGCCATTGATACCGCATTTTCTTCAATCGCTGCTTCTTTGCAATTCAGCTGTCATTTCTCGGTTTGAGGCTCGATGTTCTACTCGCACCAGCTTCTGGCTCGCAAGGCCCCTCTGGGGCAGATCTGGTGACCTCTTCTTCCTTCTTCTTTTTCGCTTTTGCTGCAGTTTTCTACACTGTTCTTCGTGAGCTCTGTCCGATTCTCTTTTGAGTATCACAATCTGCTTTGATTTTACCTTGTTTGTACAAATTGGTATGGTTGTGTTTAGTTTAAAGGTTTAGTGGAAGCAATTTTTAGAGGTTTTTTTCGTGAGCTGTGTTCATTATGGTTTGAAGATGACGATATGTTTTCATGTTTCGCTGTTTGTTTTTGGAATTGTTGAAGACGCAGTGCGGTTTTGGCCTTTGATTTTTTGAATTTTCGATGTTCTGTGAGACTAGTTCTGTTTCAGAAGCTGTAACGAAAATTAAACGTTGTATTGTGAAGGATGGCTGCAACGATGCACGCGAAGATGAATAGAAGAAAGCTCGACAAGCTCAACATCATTCAGATCTGGTGATATTTTTCTCTTCGACAGCTTCAATTTGCTTTGGTTTGATTGATTTTGATCATTCAATTGAGTGTCGATCTCTAATCATTCTAATGCTGCAGTGAAGAGATATTGAACCCGTCAGTTCCTATGGCCTTGAGGCTCTCTGGAATCCTCATGGGTAAAGCGCCTCAACTCTCTGTTTCGGATTTCGTTAAAGCTTCACGTTACAGAGACACCTCTGGTTCTGACCTCTCTGTTTTTCGGCTTCTTACCAGGAGGAGTTGTGATTGTTTACGAACGAAAAGTGAAGCTCCTTTACGGTAAATCTCTTGATCCTTCTTCATGAGCTTCCAATTCGAATTCGAATTCGTTTTCTGATTTCTGATTTCTGGTTTCTGTCTATTCTGCTCTGCAGATGATGTAACTCGTCTTCTGGTACTCTCGCTTGAACCAACAGTTCATTTTACTCTATTTCTTGTCTCTCAAGTTTTTCGCGGTTTTTCTCTATGTAACGACGATACGACGCCGTATGTTCTTGTGATGTAACTGTTGAAAGGTTGAAATAAACGAAGCATGGAAGGTCAAAGCTGTTCCAGACCCCACTGTCCTCCCCAAAGGAAAATCTCAAGCCAAGTCAGTCTTAATTTCTTGTTTTATTTATTTATTTATTTATCAGTTTAATTAATTTTAAATAATCGTAATATTGTCGCATTTTCGTCTTCTTCCTGTTTTGCGCTTACAGTGTCACATTCGTGTGTTTTTGGTTGATTGCTTTATATGGGCGAAAAATTTATGGGTGTTTTGTTTTGGCGTGTCTACGCGATTGCAGAAGAGAAGCTGTTACTCTGCCTGAAAATGTGGAGACAGACCTTGGTGATATTGAGCGACCCTTACATTTCTCCAACACGACCGCCACAGTGGGTTTTCAGCAAACCGCCTATTTTGCCATGGTAACTTCTAGAAGACCCTATTTAAGTGTGTTGTGGATTGCAGAAATTGTTCCTGTTGAATTGAGTCCTATGCATGTTAGGTGTTTGTGAATATGCCGTATTAAGTTGTTTCTGTGAAACTACTTGTTCTTCTATTTTGATGAACTATATAGTATAGGAGGATCAAAGAGATGCACCCATTTGTGTTTCAAAGACAATTAAGTAACTGGGTCTCTAAATTGGTACTCTCTTTACTTCTTTTTCTCTCTAGATTTTTAAGGATTCAAGAACATAATCAGAAATCAAATTGGTTAAAATGCAGTGCAGTTGAGTCAAGAACCAACTCTCATATTATTCAATTTAGTCACAACCAAATTGACCCAGATCTGTGATAGCTCTGATTGCTAGTAAATTGATCCTTCTGCCTTAAAATAAATCTTCTTTGTTAAGCTTTATAGCTAAGCCAAGTTGAATACGAGAATTTTAGTTTTCATTTGATTTATTATACTCGTTGTTGCTGAGGAAATAGTGGGAAATGATTTCTTGTTAAAATGCGAGTCAGTATAGATTTTCCTTCATTGAAGTTGCTAATAAGTGGTAGGTTATCATAGTATTTGTCATCAGAATGTACCTTTGCAATTCCCTGTAGAACTGATTTGTGTGTAATATTTCTTCATGCACTCAGAGATTGGACAGTGTTGATGAATCTTTTGTCAACAATGACCCCAGGGAAGATCTATCTCATCATTTCCATCAAGGTTTTCTTTTATTCCCTGTCAACTTCTCCTTTCTAGTTCAAAGTTAATAGCAAATTCATATTGCACTGTCGGCTAATGTTTACTCCCTTCTCAGTTGATATTGACAATATAACCTTATGTGAACGTTTCGATTCATATCAGGCTGATGGCAATCTACACAACCGGTTTGAAAGGTTAATTACTATTTACGACCCATCACAATATTTTGAGTCCAAGTGCACATTGTTTTTGGTTGTGAATGCAAGTTCTTTATAATGTCCTTTGATAATTCAGTTTCCTAGCTAAGCTATATTTCTATGTCATGAATTGTGAGGCAGATTCGATATTGAAGGGGATGAGGAGACGCAGCTGAATTTTAAGTCAGCGGAGCACACAGAAATTCCAACTACACTTATACCTTCCCCGCCGCCTCGTGATGAGCCTCAACAAGGTTAGCAGCATTATAATGTCTAAATAAATTAATGTAAAAGCATTTTACTTTATAAATGTTTGCAACGTCAACTTCAACTGAGGAAATTATGAATTGAGTAAGCACCGAGAAATACATCCTAACCTCCAGGCCTTCCTGTAGCTGATGAAATCCATGACCACAATCCAGAATTCCAAGTCAATCAGCTATCTAATGAATTCAAAGAAGCTTATCAGGTAGTAAATTTATTTAATTATAGTTATATAGTTCCGCATGTAAACAAGAAAAAAAAACACACACACAAGAAATACTCTGTGCTTAACCAACCTAAAAATTGTGGATGAAGCAGGATCAACGTGGGCAAGGGCCAGTTAAAAAGAAAACAAGAAGACCAGCAACCATAGTCATGGATTATGATCAAACCATCATTTCTGGTCACATGTACCAGTCCTGGCTTCAGGGTGGATCAGATCTAATCTCAAATAGAGGAAGAAAGAGAAAGGTTTACCATCATTCCTAGTTTGCATTTTTCAATTTATCACACATATAGAGGAACATATGCATGACAATTGTCGGCTTTACTTGTCTAATGAAAATTGCAAACCTCGTATTTTCCATGTAAATGTGATATCACTTGGATATAGGAATACTCTATCAACTGTTCAATATCTTTGATGTTGTTCTCAAACATGGATTTTTTTAGAAAGCTGTATGAAAATATCATGCTATGTACTTCTTAGAAACTTTACTTGCATATCATCCAAAACAAGGTTTTAATGCTTAATCTTTTTCAGCATGCGGATGTTATGTCTACTATGAAGATAGCTGATCTTATGGAGCTGCCGCCTGTTGTACTAAGTTGTAGACTCATAGCTAATGGAAATAGAGAAATTCAATATCCTGCACCTCTTCTAGAGTTATGGAGAAGAAGTACCCAGACTCCCCATGACTCACCTTCTAGTGAGTGTCTAATAATTGCTTTAAGAGTTCAGCTCAAATATGTAGCTAAAGTAACAAAAAGAATGTGCTTCTGTATACAGGAAGGACCTCCCCACCCCTGCCCCCAGAACCTTCATCAGCATCACCGCCAAATAGAGTACATTATCAAGAGCCTGCAGGACTTGTAAGCATTCCACTAATTCTAGTTCACTTTCGTGAAAAGCATTTGAGCTATTTCTGATATACTTTGAATTTGAAGCCCTTTGAAGATCTTTATAGTGGAGTTGGCTCTCAGTCAGTGGGAACTTCCATAGAAAAGCAGCGACAAAATCTTGTCAACAATGATATGGCCACTGAAAATTTCATGGAGGAACTAAGAGCAAATCTTGCCAACAATGAGATGGCAACTGAAAATATCATTGAGGAGCTAAGAGTCAACCTTATGAATAATGGAGTAGGAGTGACCGAGTCGAATTTAATGGCCACACCTGGGAATTCTGGTATGACTCAGTTTCATAACATCTAGCATCTCTCAAGTCCCTCAAGAGAAGTCTTCAGATTAGTACACTGTAGGGACGATTCTCTGAACAAAATTTTGGTTTCTGTTAACCCACAGGAAGTGAAGTAAGATCCATACCAAGCTCAGGATCAGGACCTGGTGTCTTACATAATTGGGAAGTCATTTCAGGACGGTTAGTTACCTCACCATATCAAATAATGTGCATACATTATATCTGAACCCATGCTTCTTAAGTTTCGTGCCCCACCCTGAAAACTTGGATGATTAGCAGATTAAACAAGAAAAGGACTGGCTCTTCGTCTAGGCATGGTGACAGTGGTCTGGAACCTGTAGCCGAGGAGAATTTATGGCAACATCCTGATCCAAATTTCAAGTTAAGGAGTCAGCCTGAAATTGGCCAAACTCTTGAGCAAGGTGAACAAGTCAACATCCTCTTTCTTTCTTTTTCCCTCTTGCAGCGCTTGTAAGCTAATTAGGTAAATCTTTATTACTGGAGCTATACAATCACCTTGTTTAATTTGTTTCTCAGAATTGTTGGTGGAAACTGGACCTACACAAACCCAACGTCCACATATCAGCCAACCAATTGACAAAATAACAGATTCCATCAAAATGTACTATTTTTCTTCGTAATCTCATCACATGGAATACAAAAGTGACTTAAGTTGTATCACTGATTGATGTGCAAATATATACACAGGCAGATGAAGACACATTTTGACATGCCCGGAGCGCCTAAAATAGAATCCTTGGACAGCCTAGCTTTTGGAATGAACAAAACTGCAGCAGCTCGCCTGTTCTATCAGACTTGTGGTACAATTCTTCCCTGTCTTCTGTACTAGTATAGTATTGTTGTAACTTAAATTGGTCCGAAGCGAATCTCAGCTCATCTTGAAATAATTTGAACTGTAAAATGTTTGCAGTTCTTGCCACTCATGATTTCCTGAGAGTTGAACAAAATGTGCCTTATGGAGACATACTAATCTCTAAAGGAGCAAAGATGTGAGGTAAGCTCACTACCCAGAATTTACTTTATCTATTCATGAGCTGTTTTGGTTTCGGAAGTCGAGTGAATATCAAAAAGTGAAATTTCTGAATAGGAAAAACCGAAAAACTAGTTTGTTACCTTCTCTTCCCCTCAAGTTTTCCAAGATCAAATGTTCCAATTTTCTCCAAATACGATTTCCCTTGCAGGTTGAGGTCATTTGTGCTCTAAATCCATATACAACCTTTTTTCTTTTTCTTTTATTTTTCTGCTTTCCTGTTTTGTGGTCACAGCTAGTAAACTAAGAAAAAGGGCATTTGAGAACAAGTGTTAACATTAGTTTTGTAAAAGTTAAGAGAGGAGACGACTCCTTGCTTCTCTTGATTAATATGTATTCACGCCATGAAAAGATACCTGTAATTCTCTATTCGAGGGAGGTGTTATCAGAATTTCAATACTCTTCTTGCATTTTGAACCTGACATGTTTTTTCTCTTTTCCGGTTAAGTCATACTTTTTTCGATCCCTCTGCGCGCACGTGTTTTAACAAACTTAAGAATTTCTAACTAATTTATTATAAGAATATTATTAGTAGATGAGTATTTTTCTTTCTTTCAAACATTTTCAAATTCAATAATTTAATTGGCACACTAGATCAGTAGACTGACAGTTACCAAAACAATAAAAAAAGTTAAATTGGTAAACATATTATATATGTTGTGTCTATCTACTAACGGATTAATTAGCTGATCACATTGATCCAATGGCGGAAATAAGGAGTGGCCGTAGCAGGCAGAGGTTCATGGCAACTTCATAAAATTTCATTATATAATCGTGAAATTCAACAATTTCAACAAAAACACAGTAATGCCCTTGCTCAACTTAGAAAGACCTTAGATTCTGTTTGTTTTATGTCAAATTCTTTTTTAACCGAAGCATTTTGTTGTCCATTTTTCAATAGAATTTTGGCTCCGCCACTGAGTGCATCGACTGCTTCAATCACGTTTTTCTTTCTTCGCTTTATCACAGTTAAAGCTATGATCAGTGTTTTAAGGTCGGAAATGGTAGCTTTACCTTATTCTTCTGCCATTTCTCAGCAGAATCAAGTGGATGAAACATTTATCAACTAGTGGATTAGGATTAACTGAAAACAAGGTGCTAACTGCTAAATGATATATCTAGTAGAAAGTGTAGAATTTAGGTATTTTTTGAATTTTTTTTTAAATATAACCAAACTGTGAATGAAAAATATGACTAGAATTCATGTTCTAAAACCATTTTCTTTATAGAAAATGAAGAGAAACAAAAGGCAAGTGATTTCAAACAATCAATTCGTTTTATTCTTATCATGTATATTGGCGAAGATCATGTGGACCGTACAGTGCACTCATCAACAACGCATTGCTCCATATTGGATAATATCTTATTCGTGTTCTTAGTTGTCTTCACATGCCTTGAACCACCACCTTCCTCATTTATTTCTCAAAACTGGCAAAACAATGAGTCTTCGGATTCGGTTACCTTTGCCACAAAACCTAACATTTCATTTTCTGAATCGGTCACATTTTGGCGCTCTATCATGAGTTTTCAAATCACAAAACCAGTACTATATTGCCAGCCAAATTCCACTGGAACAAACAATCAACGGTTAAAAAAAAAAAAACAAACAAATTAGACCATTTTTTGCCATTCAAACAAAATAAGAACTTCCAAAAATTCAATTAATTACTGTCCTTTTTTAGGTTATTAGTTGCAATTCTTATCTTTTCCCAAATATAATATATATAACGATTCACCAACCCTTCCTCTCTACTCCCATAGTCTCTCTCCAAAGCACCAAAACTCGTCCCCAAAAACCAGAAGCCCAACCCAAACCCTCTCTTTTCTTCTCTGATGTGGCCTCAGTGGTTGAGATCTCCGAGTAGGGTTCACTCCGAATCGAAATCGACGCCGTTCAATTTTCGATGCTCCTCCTTCAAAGATGTGGATTCTCTGTTCAAGGACGACTCCGATTCCCGATTCGCCACCCACCACCACCCGCAGCCGAAGAAACCGTCCGTTTTCCACCGAGTCCGGATCTCCAACTCGCTCCTCCGGACCTGGAGCCAGCACCGGCCGGCCAACTCGCTCCCCGACGGAGGCGACCAGCGCGTGGTGCTCTACTTCACCAGCCTCCGCGTCGTGCGCCGGACCTACGAGGACTGCAGGGTCGTCAGATCTGTTCTCCGAGGGTTCCGCGTCCCGATCGACGAGCGCGATGTGTCGATGGACTCGGG
>JAYMTA010005447.1:0-11408 GCA_036897625.1 Pelargonium cotyledonis | reverse complement strand
ACGTTTGAGATTTGACCGCCGCCGGAGATCTGGATGAGGAGCTGCAAGGTTTGGGTTGGGTTTGAGTTTGCTTGGAGAATTTGTAAAGTTTGTTTGTGGGGTGTACGTAGAAGAATGAAAGATGGAGATGGAAGCAAATTGGAGGGCACAATTTTTTGGCTTTGGCTGGGAGTACAATTTTGATAAAGCCAACATCATGTTGTCGATTTCATCAACCAACAACATTAAGGAGAAGAACATGTGTTGTTCAAAAGAGAGAGAAAGAGAATAACATACGAAACTCACGTGGGTGGGGTGTGTGATTTATGTGAAGTGGTTTAAAATTTGAGATTTTTAAAAGTTAAATTTTTTTTTAATAATATTATAATGCCACCACGTCATTAAAAGTGAACGTGCAAAAATGTGCCAGATCAAACAGATATTTACAGGTCAGCAACCCTCGGGTGACATGGCAACGAGATATCGGATGGGTTCACGGGGGTTGACGGTGGGCACTACATTTTACTAAAAATAAAAATGTGAGTACTAAATCCGACACAATTAAAGATTGGGTACCAAATTAAGTTTCAAGGCAAACTTTAGGTACCTTTGGTGCCTTTTACCCTACATAATAACACAATTAGAACCAAGATATGTTGGACCAAGTGATTAATGTCTCTTTGAATTCCCTTTAAAGTTTCATGTTTAAGCCCCCATGTTGACAGTATGTGATGAGATTTGTAAGAGAGAATTTATAATTCACGCATACTCATTTTGAAACGCCGGGAGTTACAATTTATATTTCAACCATCTCCAGTACTCTTGTATCATATAATTCCAGCTGCTGGGCTAGGAAAACAAAATAGCAGCAGGTTTCAAGGCCAAAGAGAATTGCTATCTGCTAATAGAAACAATATAGATAATAATTCCAAATCCAACATATCTAATTGCTCAAGTTCTTTTAGGTCAAACTCTATCCCTTTATATTGTTATGGAGAGAAAGATACCCGCAATGCCCTTATTCTGTTATCTGTAGCACATCCTTCTCGAGCATTGACGTTCCTTTGAATATTGTCAGCTGCACTTCCCTCATATGCTTCGCCAACTGCCAACATTTTTAAGCTTGTTAAAACTTGTTCGAAACTTAACCGCACAAGCTTTTATGTAACTTGGTAACCAGATAGACAATCATTCCAGGCTCCGTCTTAGATTCATATGAATGGCAAGAGATAGTTGGGCGAAATGTTTCTGAATAAAAATCATCAAATGTTCTCTAGAGACAAAACATCACCAAACTCATTTCTTCTCACATTATCCTAAGAAACGCAGATCACTTTTAATCACAACAGCCATATTGAACACAGATTCTATATCACGTGAGATATATGATATCCTAATGCAATGTGGGCAACTAATCTATGCTGTGCAAGACCAAATAGACTCTTATAGAACTGAATCTAAGCTTCTTTCTCTATTGCTTATTTAAACATTATAAGTAGAAATGTAAAATTAACTGTTTGATCTAGCCAGCAAAGGATTCAGAACAGCACACATCATAATCTACAGATGCTACTACTTCAGTTGGTCAGCATAAGCAGGCAAAAGAAAACTTGTTAAATATGAGGCACTTACTTGCTCCTCAGTCATCTTTCTAAAACCAAATCTCTTTGTCCAGATTGACAAAGCTTCCTCGGTCGCAGGAAGCACCAGCTTTTTAACTTTCAGTGAGCAGAGTAACCTCTCAATACAGGAGAACAGGGCTTGAAAATAACCCTAGAAAGAAGAAACATATTCAGCAGAAGATGGTAGGATTCATTATTGGTAAGATTACAAGAAACAAGGAAGAAATGGATTCTAACAGAGCATAATCATCATCCAACATTGCTTACTTTTCCTTGGTGTTCTCTACTTGTAGCCACTAGAGGAAGCTCAGCTACCTCCTGGCCAGATACTCTAAGAAGACCAGCTGAAACAACAACAGACCTGTGCATATGCAAAGTTTAAGTCAATTTAATTACAAATATAAGCCAATACAAAGGTAAACTAATGCATATGTATATCCAAGTCACCAACTCACCTCATGGTTAGAACTACACAATACATTCTTCCGAATTCTTGCCCACATATATTTCGCCTGTAAAAAAATCAACACACACTGACACATTGACATTGTAAAAAGATACTGAGAAATTATGAAAGATAAACTATAGTTATGGTCAACCTAAAGCATAAATGTTCTAAATCACATACTCAAACTTTGACAGGCATGAATAGCTATAGAAATTACTTCAGCATTTTACAACATTTATTTCAATACATGTATGTACACAAAAATTACAGTCCATACAAAGTTTAGGAGGTACAGATACAGAGCAACCATAACGACTTGAACTTGATTATATTCAATATTACTAGATCATTCTTCTTGGGAGGTGTTACAAATGAAAGATAATGATACAAACAACAAACCGGCAATACTAATCTATGTGGCCCACGCAAGAGACAGATGGAGCTGTATCGTCACTAGTCATTACTCCAAATTGGATGCCTATAATTAAAATGTTATGTTCAGATGTGAACTTATTTTTCCTCTTTTACTGAATCAGATGAGCTTCAAATAAGGACTCTGGAGTCTTTAACAGCTCAACAAAACAATGCATGCCTACAAACTTATGAAGTGAAAACAAAGGTCATATAGATTCAACCACTTTGAAACAACTTATTATTAACTATTGTAGCACATTTACGGAAAATTGTAATAATACGCTGACGAGTTCAATCACCAAAAACTGCCTGAAAACCAAGCCATCAAAAACTTCAATTACAATGTGACAAGCTAAAGTAAGATCTTACCCATGGACCATTAAAGGTATCAGATCACGCCCACCACCAAATACAATAGGATCAAAACATTCCTGACAAAGATACAGGGCAAATAATTAGGCAAAATAAAATTATGCACATAATTGGTACAAGACACAACATTTATGTAAACTAATCACAGTTTCAGATACACCACAACAAAAAGATAAAACAAAGACTTGAAAGTATGCATGACTTGTATTATCACTTGAAAGAATTAGATTTCATGCTTTCAAACTTGTCAGAATAGCAAATATGATTATCACTCAATGAAACTCACTAGCATAAGATTCGTAACAAAAGGTGTTTGGGTATACAGAACAAAGATTATGAACAGAAAAGACTTGGATAAAATATCCACAGGGAAAGGTGGGAAAGGTTTTGACTTATGACAAATTACAGACACTTCGTTATCAAGTGTTGCAAGTGATGCTCTCTGCACAACAAGCACGTGCATGTCTTTTTTTCTTCAGAAATATCAACAACATTGTATCAATAAAAGCAACTAACCTGAAAAATCGCAACAGCCCTAGAAAGCAATGGTAGATCTTCAGGACAGCGACTTTTTCCACTTATAATTCGCCAGTAAACATTATTCTCAGCTCCATCAAACGCTAGTCCTTCTTCTTCATGTTTTCTATCTATTGTATTTGACAACGAAGCTGGGATCAACTTTTCTCCTTCCAAAACTGAATTTTTAAGAGACACATGGATCCTGCTACAGTCATTACAACAAAACCAATCCTCCTTGGGGAGTTCCTGAAATATATTAGAATGAAAAGTGATGAGTGCCTCTACGAGCATCATAACTTACGATATTAACAATACCTTTTACTCACTTTTAGATCACATAGTCCAATGTCCCGCAAGCAACCCACATGGAATTCCTTCTCACACTAAAGAATAAAAAGTATATGAAATAAGAAAATGCCAAAATCGTCTATTGAGTAAGATGAATCTGTATGCAAATATAAACAGAAATGAGCTATACTTGGTCACAAAGCATAACCGTCCGATCATCAAAGTCATCAGCGCTGAAATCATGTGCCCTGATGAACATGTTGATAGAGTGACATCAGTTCAATCAACTAAGTTAATAAGAGTAGAATTACTTAAATGGAGGAAAGCTACAAGTAAACTATAAGAAAATCCATTCAAATTGTCAGATAGTACAGTAGCAGTTACATATTTTGACAAATAGGAACGCCTTTATGTACAAACCGAAGGAAATGACCAAAAAATATATGTAGCAAACAACCTGCAAACAACACAACCGCCAATTTCAAGTTCTCGTTGTTTAACAACTCGGGTCAACTTGACTTTTATAGATCTTGCAATGTTTGAAGACTCTTCAGCGGCAGTTTTCCTACCAGTTCCAAATTTCTCTCTACAATATGAACACTTCCAACCACTGTCAGGAATCGATGGTAAACCCAAACATGCTGCAAGAGAATAACCCAGCCATTTCAAGAACAAAAGAAAAGCATTATCCACATAAGTATATGCTTGGGCATTAAATAGTAATTAGATTGACTCGAGATGCCATTCCATAGAAGAAAAAAATACTGAGGCTTTCAGATATCCTATTTGCAATGCAACAGAAGAAAGCTTAAAAGAGAATAATTAAACATAGAGAAAGAAACCATATCAAGTTTGCAACAAGTCACCTGCGTGAAATGCCCGAGGGCATCTATCACAGAGAACCAAATTCCCTCCATCTCCACATAGTGTGCACATATCATCACTAGCACCAGTGGTGAGATTTTGCCCATTTGCTATAGAAAGTGCTATATCGTGAAGGGTCCTTCCTCCCTTGAAAGTATAGATGTGACGATAGCTGTAAAAGGACATAAGAACTCATTCACAAAGATAACATACTACTCCAACGAAACTAAGGTAACCAAAGGACAACTCACGGTTGACGCCTGACAGCCATTCCAGCATGGGACTCAAACTGTGAAGGGCTTATCTGTTCAATAATACAAAATAGTGATACAGATGAGACAGAGAGAGAGAGAGAGGGGGGGGGGGGACAAAGGGAGCCCCCCTAGCCACACGCATAAATGTGAAAGGAAATACCTCTCTGTTACAGCAACTACAAACTATGCCATTTCCCTGTTTATATCCGCCAAGTATTTTCTGAAAATGAGACAACATCAAGTGAGCTATATATTTCCAAGAACAGAAGTCCCGAACAAATGAACTCGTACAAGAGAAGAAAACATATAAGAGCATCCACCTGTCCTTTGACGTAATAAGCCAACTCAGCTCCATCCTCAAGTCCATTTGGCATGAAAAGTAACCTGTGTAGATCATTATCTCTGCCAAAGAAAATAGAATCCTCTGTGATATACAACCTTATGATATACAAGGCATTTACATATAGATATTCGAGAAAATGGAGCATGATAGGAAAAATAGGACTATCCACAGCTAAGGGAAAAAGTTAAACCCAGATCCAAGACAACTAGAATCCACTATCAATTAAAACAATCTGCCAGTTCAATCTCAAATTCAGTTTAAGATTCAAATATAATAATTGTGTCAAATTTGGGCTCAAGTAGATAACGCAATCCAATAATATCCAAAAAAGATTTTGAATAATGTTTATTCTACAGGAGCACATATTTATACAAATTTATGTGGAGCTTTTAACTTCCATGAAAGAAATAGAAGTATATTTTACATAATACATGATATTAATAAGCATTTTGGCTTTTCTTGTATATGTAGTATATTGTTGCAGATTTTCTTCCACCCCATCATAATCTTGCTAGCATTCCAATTCTTGTTACATATAACTTAATTTTGAACTAGATCTTGTCAAATTCACTCCAATTCTGATTCATTCACAATCACAGATCTAGGTAAAAATATACCTTCTCTTGGTACCACTTTCAGCAGTTTTCTTCTGTTGCATAACCGAATTTGGAGCGAAGGAGCTTGGTCTGAACAACAGGCGAAGAACAAGTGTAATGAGACAGAGCAATGCAATTCAAATACCAGATCAATTCGAAATCAGAGCGAGAACAAACCTCTTCACATATGTTGGCTGTTTAACATGCTTTTTCGGCATAAGGGAAAATGTAGAGTGTGCAAAAGGTTGAATACTTTCTTCTAATGCTTGACTTCGGTGGCTGCAAGTTCCAACATAACAATTGCTAATGGGCAAAATATCACATATAACAAATATAAAATAAAGGAGCAACACATTCAAGCCTCATATTCATGAACTCCGGAGATGCCTGATTTGCCATTATTTAATCTTAAGTTTGCAGTCAAACTTCCTTACCTTGCACATCTCATCTGACATTTAACAAAAGTTCATTATTTGATGGCGTATTTACATCCAGCCAAACATAAAATTGTAAGAAATTACTGGGGTTGGCATAGTTCAATGCATATTTACACTCGTTCAAATACATGTTCCAATGCTGATTGCAATTTAAAATTAAAAATAATAATAAATAAAAATACATAAACAAATAAATAAAATAAAACAGATGGAAATATGCTTTTGCTAAAGGATTCATGTAGCCAACCCAACTCTGTGTTGGAAATGGCTTGGTTATTGTTGTACACATACAGCACTTCAGTTTTGAAAGGAGGGGGGGGATTACTTTACTATAAAAAAAAAAATTGAGCATTCAGAACCAAACATAATTTGGATCCTACCTCACAACTGAATGAGGTATGCTATAGTGCTTGAGGTTGTACTGTTTATCTGCTTCAACAGACCCATTGCTTTGTTGAATACTTGCTGCAATATACAGGATAATATCAATATCTTACAAAAGCAAATAAGATCACAATTCAACAACAGAAAAGCCGCACAGAGCACATATTACCACCTTTCCAAATTGTCCAAATGAAAAATAAGAAGAGAATAAAGTTATTAATACCACCTTTCCAGACCTGGAAAGACTCTTCATTGAAAGCTGAACCAACCACATCCCTTATCACTTCATCTAGTAAGCATAGAGGGGCCGTTCTTAGTTCTTGAATGATACTATATATAGGCTTCCCATTCTCCAAGTATATGTGATTATTTGGATGCCTAGTTTTGACACCAGCATGCTGTTCAAATTCATAGGCACTGAGAACCTGCTCATACAATTCAATATTAAATGATAAACAAGTATGCATTACAACTCGATAAAGTAATATATTTAACCTGAGCATACTTACTCTTGAAAAATTGCAGAGTGAGCAGCCACACACATATCCACCACCATTTATTACTCCATCTAGCTCTTTCTAGCAACCATTTTAGAGAACATAAGATTCCTGGGCATTAAAATACACATCTGCATCACGAGCATATAAAAAAAGAAGAGCATAGATTTACCTCCTGTGTGTTAGATACATACTTCACTCGAGCTCCATCAAGGATACCAGTTGACAACAGCTTTTTAACATTTGTAGGGTAACTGATGGGAACAACCTTCTTGGACATTTTCATTTCCATGCTGGGTGCATACGAATGATGATCGCTATGTTCAAGTGTGTCCTTCCAATAGGCACTTGCATGTACTCCTGCGTTTGTATCAATCGAAGCAGTGTAGTTCTTCCTTGATTCCTCATCAGAACTGCAAGACAACATCCCAGGACCAGTCCAATTAGTTGCACGATGAGCAACTGAATCATGATCCTCCTTCTTCTTGCTGAACTTAAAAGTGATCTTTCTGATTCCAGAAGAGCTGGCATGTTTTGGAATTTCCAGCACAACTTGAGACGTCAAATCTGAACTGGACAAATCATTATGACTCCTACTGCGCTCCCCATCACTTATTGTCCCCTCAGCACTCAAATTCCCTGAACAAGTGGAAGTAACTTCACAACAGTCAACCTGGTTACTACTTGCCAATTCAGCTGGTTGGCTTGTAATATCATGAAAGCTTGATACATTTTCAGTGGGAGAAACATTGGGATTAGACACTTCTGATCTTAAGTCATCATTAGAAGTTTCCTTGGCATGCTTCTTGTTGGGATGTGGGTCTGGTTCAGTCTCTTCCACCAGACACTCATGGTCCCGTTTCAACTCAATTCTTAAGGAATCCTCTTTTTCCAGGTTTCCATCAGTTAACCCTGCCAAACTAACTTCCCCTTCTCCCATCAAAAGATAATTCCCCTATGAACTCAAAATTGAAAAATATCAATGCAATTTGCAATGGCATTTCAGGGCGACAAAAAAAGCAAGAAACACAATTCACATCAACTGACGAATCAACCTGAAAGTAACCATAGAAAATTCATTTCAGCTTAAATTCAAATAAAACTGAAGCTCTACCCACTAACAATCCCAACCACCATTGGAAAGTAGGTAAACAATCAAGAAACGAGTTGAATTCATCCCAAACACGGCCACAGTATTGTTTGAACTTGAAATTATCGATGCAAACGTAAATATTTCAACAACATACCTTTTCCAACACCTATCCTCAATCTAGAGCTCCGAAAAATCAAATCAGAAACTTCAATTTCTGTACTAGATCCAACGACGTATAAATCCGAAAAACAGACGAAGTTGGAATCTCAGGATCTCAGATTCGAACAGAAATTGTTCTTTTCTTTTCAGATCGAAATCACGAGCAATTAGGGTTAGGGTTTAGTCTGCGAAAGAAGATGAGAGGGAACGTACAGAGCGGCAACGAACGGAAACGAAAAGCTTAGGTTCGCGGTCGAGATTTCACATTAAAACCGAGAGAAAGATAAGAGTCCAACTGTCCATGAAATCAGATAAAAAAAAAAAACAAAAATCGAAATAAAAACCCAAGATGGAATTTAACTCACGCAATTTTGGAAGAGACGAGAAGGAGTAGCAGTGATGCGGGTGGGACCCATTTTGTGGGACCAGTGAGCCGTCGCCACGTGTCTACACCTGAAAGCGTAACGTGTACATTTGAGACATTTTTGGATCCTTGGGACACGAGTGATGACGTTGCACTCAAAAGATAAAACCCACTGCTCTCCTGTATCTTCTTTTTTATCTTTCTGATCTGCAGTTGGGGAAATGGACGGCTGGATATTGTTGGGGCATTGGAAGGTGGATACTGTTGGGCTGTAATTTTGGGCCCATATTAGAATACCCACCCCAAGTTATGCAAGGCCCAAATAATATTATCCCTCCCATTTATTTTATTTTTGGGATCTCTGTTTCTGAGCCCATAATCTATAAACAACTACAATATTTTCCTTATAAAAATTGTTTCAGAATATTTCTTTATTTAAATTTGATTAAAAAAATATATATTTGTAAATCTTGGAACCTCAAATGACTAGTGTTATATTTTATTCGTAGATGCATTGAAGTTGTGTTTACATGGTTGAAATTAGCTAGTGTTACAAGTTTGGGAATTGAAATGTTGAAACTCAAATCCAAATATAATATTTGTAAATCCTGGGACTTGTACCTTATTTGTCCCCAAAAAAAAGTGACTTACTTATCTTATTTTTTTATAGAGAAAAAATTTAGGGAATTTTATAATATTACAAATTTTCTTTTATATCATCTTAATCATATATTGTAATAACTCAATAAACAAAAATTTAAAATTTTGCTCTCGGGTTCTCTCTTGCGGCGCTATGCTCATTTGCATTTAGGGTTTTTGTGGCGTTGGGTTGCGAAGTCAAATCTGTGACATTTTGGTGATCGGTGCGGCAAGATGCAGTTGGTTTCCGGCAAGAGCAGTGCAGCGAGTAGGGTAGCGACAGTTTCGTGGGGTTGTTGTGCAGGTTAATCAGCGTTCTCGGGCCGTGGAAGAGGATATGGACAGTGGGTTGGAGAAGGAGTTGGGATTGCTGGCGTTAGCAGGGGAGGAGGATGGCGGGATCGAAGTGGATGTTGAGACGGAGATGGAGGAATCCGGTCTTATGGCTGGGTGGAGGGGCCAATCCGGCGGCGGCACGTCCGCTCTGGACATGTGATGGAGGTTTGATGTCTATGTCAGCAAGCTCGAGTCTCGGTTAGGATGAGGGTGTATGCTTGTATAGTTTTGGTTTTAAGTGTTTATCTCTGTGGTTGTTTTCAGATCAGTGGTGTAGGAGGTCGATGCTCTTGTCAAGTTTCTATTTTCTTTTCTGTTCTTTGATGTTGCTGTTGTTGTTTGCGTCTGTAACTTTGCTTTGGATTTATGGTAATAATATGGATTATTCCTCTCAAAAAATCATATATTGTAATAAACTTAAGGTATACAAACTATTTATTACAAATATTAATATGGGTAAATAGGATATCTTGTGACTATTAAAGTATATATTTTGAATTTTATATGAGTTTGCATATAACTCAAACAAGAAAATCTCATCTTACTGAATTTGAATAAATCCATAATTGATTATAAAGTAATAATTTTATGAAGATCCATATATAAGAATAATTTGATTAGATAACTCATTTTCACGACATGCGATCATAAATCCAACCGATTCTAATTCGTAATACTAGATAACTAATGGTTAATGATTCTTGCACAACGAGTACTCGTAAAAACATAAGGAGGACATTAATAAAAACTATCCCAAATAAGCAAAACACAAATTTGATATTTTTAAAACAAGTGTAGTAGCAAAAGTAAAAAAGAACATTGTTAGAACAATGCACTACCCAATACTTTGAAAATTGATAAACAGCAAACATCACTGAACAACAAGATTAGTGATAAACAAGATTTATATGTGAAATGTGATAAACTTTTGAGATGCAATTAAACATAAGATAGGAATGTCAATTTAACCCGAACCCAACGGGGACCCAATGTAATGGAGCACGGGACGGAAAATTTTTCGGGGTATGGGACAGGGATGGGGCAAGAAAAAAATTTCCGAACATTGAACGGGGCGGGGATGGGGACACGAGGTAACTATACCCCGCTCCGCCCCGAATCTGATATATTAAATAAATAATACAAAAAAAATATTTTTATTTTTATTTGAGTACTTATATATGAATTATATTTGTTTTAGTCAATTCAATTGAAAAGTATGTACAAATAAATTATACTTTGATATCGTATACGAACAATACTTCATTTAATATTTCTCAAGAACCAAACATTACAATTTTTCCCAATTTTATTTGTATAAAACAATATAAAATTTGATACAATGGAGCGGGTTACGGGGCACAAGGAAACCCCGTCCCCGAACGTACGGGGCAGGGCATGGGGGCGGAAACGAGAATCACAAAACCCGCTTCAAACCCGCCCGTTGGCATCCCTTATAAAAGAATAATTTGTACAAGTGGAAGTTGAAGAGGAGAAGAAAAGGTGTAAAGTGAGAAGATGAATGTGGGAGGCAGTAGGAGCCACACGATGGGATGGGAAAGGGGGGTAGCGTTGTGTTGACGCAGTGTCTTGTGGCAACAAATTGAAATTAAAGAATCTGCATGTTGTTTGTGGACCTCATCTTTCCATTGCCCGCCACATTCCATCTCTTTCAAATCCCAAGTTTTTAATATTACTTCCTACCATTTCTTAATTCGTCAGCTACTTCTCGTCTCGTCTCGTCTCGACTCCCCCCCCCCTTTCGTGCGTCGCCTCTTTCCCTCTACCAAAGTGGCCCCCGCC
>JAYMTA010005446.1:0-11409 GCA_036897625.1 Pelargonium cotyledonis | reverse complement strand
TCAATCATCCTCATTTCTTAACTAAAACATTAATAACCTTGCATTTGTGTGGAAAACTGAAAATATATAGAAGACATTTATAATTGACCTTAGTATTTTATAATTTGTTAGTATTTTTTTCTTTGAGCTTATTTTATGAATATAAATGCTAGATAGAAAAAATTAGAAAAAATTTATATCATGTATATAGTGCCCCCACTAACAATATATTCTAGATCCGCCACTGTGTAGGAGTTTGGGGCGCAACATAGTGAACACAACTCCAACCATACAACAATAATAAAGAGAACCAGCTGATGCAAATTTATATAGTTCTACAATCAAAGAAACTTGTTCACTTTACACTATGCACACTGTGTTGTGTTCAAAGCAATGCATGGACGACAAGCTTCGAAAATCTACATAAGGAGTAGCGCCGCGACTTCATCCACAAGAGATGAGCTCTCAAGGGCATAGACGGACAATTAGGCTCGGATTATTTGATGCAAATACTCCACCTTCTAACGAGAGATGATACGATTTTAAGTTTTTTCTTTTCTTTTCTTTTCTTGTAGGGCCCGGAATGTTGAATGAACAATGATAGAATGACGTGTCTACTTCCATAATTTCCCAAGGGACATGTTCTTCTCGGTCTCCTTCTTCATAACTTTAGCAACTGCCATCTCGAAGTCTTCTTGTGTTACATGGACCCTTCTCTCCCTCAGAGCAAACATTCCAGCTTCTTTGCACACCGCCCATAAAGCAAGAACGCGAATAATGTCAATCAAGCTCACTCAAAATTTCACATTTACTCGGAAAGTGATACACTACCAATAAGGGAAACATTCATAGATATGACATATGGAGCCAGATGTTGGATTATAAATCCAACAATAGGTGACTTTTGTTCAGTTTGATGAAAATGAACATATTTTTCTATGTATTAATCATACCTTAAGCTCTGCACCAGAAGCACCATTCATCTTCTCTGCGATCTTCTTCAAATAAATTCCACACATTAAATTCATTCTTCTTGAATGAATCTTCAAGATATCCGACGAGACTGCATATTGGGAACATATACGCAATATCAATATACCATGTTGAAGGAAACACGTTAACTCTTAAACTTAACTTATTCTTAATCATATCATTATACAATAACATAAACTATATCAAGGTGCCTCTGGCGTGTACCTCTTCATTGGGATTTGGGAACTCAATCTTTCTATCAATTCGTCCGGGCCTAAGAAGGGCTTGATCCAAAATATCAATCCGATTTGTTGCCATCAGAACCTGTCAAAGATGCTCAATTTAGTTGGTAATACATCTAAATGAAGAACACTATTTTTTTTTTTTCCGAAGTAAAGAACACTATAATGATTCTCCTCATCCCTACTACTGCACTCCAAGGCCATCGTAAGTACATAGATCTTGTTTGATGCTTCAAATCCATCAAGCTGGTTGAGAAGCTCCAGCATAGTTCTCTGAACCTCACTATCTCCATTTCCACTACCAGATTCCATCCTAGCGGATCCAATACTGTCGATTTCATCCATAAAAATAATGGATGGAGCATGCTCCCTATGAAGAATGAACGGGGGGAATTAAGAGAGAATGACTGTACTGAGCATATGTAAAATAGCAGGATAACAACCAATGGTTATTATGAACTTCAGATTATTATACAGACAATATTTGCCACAATATCTATCTGATTAAGAATTCGAATTAGTTGGAATCAAAATAAATATTGCTCCATCCCATCCAACAATTATGCAACCCATTTCTTAATAAGGCTATATAAAGTGGAGACAAAGATTTAAGAAGTAAGAAATGAGAAGTCGATGTTACAAATTATAGCATATGCAACAGTCAACATGGAGGTGGAAATATGGTAAGAAAATCAATTTGAAATAAAATGAAAGATGTAAAGAATGATGAAATGAAGAGCAAAACAGCCACTACAGAAACAAACCTGGCCATAACGAAAAGTTCTCTAACCATTCTAGAACCCTCCCCAATATATTTTTGCACTAGCTCAGAACCTGAAACCCTGATGAAAGTACAATCAGTATGATGCGCTACTGCCCTAGCCAGCAATGTTTTCCCAGTTCCAGGAGGGCCATAAAGCAGAACACCCTGCAGATATCACGTATTACAAGAGCAGTGAGATTTAGTGATGGAATAAGATAAATAAGTGAATCCAATAGCTTGGCTAAATTACATTACCTTGGGCTGAGCAATACCAAGAGACTCAAACAATTCAGGATGTTTGATTGGAAGTTCAATTACCTGAAAAGGTTGTTACAAATACAAGGCATAAGCATAAGAAATAAAAACAACAACCTGAATAAAAATCACAATAAGCAATGAACCATAAATGCAAAACAGAAGAACGTGGACAAGAAACCTCTTTTATCTCTTTAATCTGTTGGTCAAGACAGCCAATCATGTCATATGTAGAATCAGGAACTTTCTCAACTTTCATTAGGTTGACCAAAGGATCTACTTTGCTTGGCAAGACCAAATGAAGAACATAGCTGTCATTGCGAAGGGCAACTCTAGTGGATGGTGTGATTTTTGTGATATCAATGTTCTTATCAACATCAACAACATACTTCCCTTCCGGATGAACCTGAAAAAAAAATGATATGGTTGCTTGTTATAATGCTTAACGTTTCACATGTAAGGAATTCACAGCTTAAATAATATACATCCTGTATACCAGAACTCATTACTTTGATGTCATATTAAATTAAACAAACAATTTAAGTAGAAGCAATGTCTCCAGGCAGCCAAATGAGACTAAAGGATCAAATCATTATTGTAAAGACAGTGAATAGAAACTAGTCACAACTTGCAACTACATCATTCATTTACACATATTCAAGAACAATTAGCCAAAAATAAGAGAACCTTACCTTAACTAGAACCTTACTCTTCCCCATAACTTTGACCACTTCACCAACATATGATCCAGGCTCTTGAAGCAGTTGCAGTTCTTCTCGAAGCATCCTCACTGTTCATTTTACATGCATAATGTCAATGACATCCAACAATTCCAAACTACCTATAAGCTAGAATAAACTGAAATGAAAGCAAAAAGAAATAAATATATATATATATATATGATACTGTTCAGGTTTCTGCAGACACACACATTACTAGAGAACGTGTGATAAACAGCAGTAAATCAACTAAATAGAAATGCTAGTGTGTTACACATGATAAGGGAATTGGTGATGCTATCGCTATCAACTGGGAATCCCTTGGTGAATCTCTATGGAACTCCTTTCTAATAGAGCTCTCATCTTTCAATATATGAATGTTTGTGAGTTTCACAGTACTGAATCAATTCCCACCAAGTCAACTTCAATAGATTTTATTTGAACTATCAGTGACACAAGGGTAATGTTTTTGAAGAAAACAACTTATCAATTCCCCTACTTTAAGGTTCAAATTGGGTTATGTAGTTTCAGTAAATGTAATACAGAATTGGAATCACTGTATTCTCAACAACCTCTGCACAAATCAATTCCATTACAATGGATCCAATTGAGTTATGTTATATACCATTGTTTCAACCTTAGCTAGAAGGTTCAGATTGAAGTTGCACTTTCAGCAAATGTAACAGAGATTTTGGTGTCGATATATTCACACTCTCACCTGGATTCTTTCTTTCACAAATTGCACATAAAGCAACATCTTTTACAGATAGCAAAGCTATTTTATTTGGGGGAAATACAAAACTGAACAGCAAAAGTAATGAACTCTATACAAATCAACCATCACAAACAAATCCTCAAATCCATACCAAACACATGATTGCAACGTTAACAAGCTAAAAACATCACAAGCAGGAAAATATCAATTAACCAGAGCAAGATCGAGCTAGCTAGGTTTAGCAAAAAAGGACCTTTAGAATTGAGGTCGTTCCGCTGCGCTTCAAGCCGATTGAGGTCGTGCGTCTTCTGGCGGAGAAGGAGCTGGCAATCATGGATGCGCTGATGATAATACTGTTTCAAACCCTCCCCTTGCTTCGAGGCAGGCTTCGCCGAGCACATCTCCTCCGGCGCTGCACCGGTCGCTTCATCGCAACTCCTACAGTCACCATCTCGAGGTTGTAGCAGCGAAACGTCGCCGAGATTTTCCGTTTGGGATCAACGATAATCGGAGATACGAGTGTGAAGCTTCGAGAAATCAAGAGATCGGTGGTGCTGGTGGTGCTGGTGGTTTTGCTTCACAGAGTCCTCGGAGGAAATGGAGAGGAAGATGGAGGCAGTTATGGGCCTGAAACTATATGGGCTCTTTCTTTTTCTACAAGCAAACTATATTTTCCAGTCACAATTATAGTAAAAAAAAAATATATATAATTAAGAGGGTGAGAATGACATGACCGAAGCAAATCGTGTCAAACGGTTAAGTGAATCGAATTTTCTTTGAGGTCATGTTCGAGTCTTACTGCCAATGGTATGAGTAAAATTATGAGCGAATTGACACACCTTACACGTTTAAATGATTGAGTTTAAAATTACACGGTTTGACTATAAGTTAGAGCAACCATTCAACAAGTCAATCTGATTCTCAATTCATGAAAACTTGAAAACATAACATATCATGTAATCTTTTACAGCATGCCCTACACAAGATCACTTCCAACTGAAGAAAACACAATGACAAATCATATCCCAAATCACTCGCCTTTCGGACTTCAGATGGCTGAAACCTTAGGAACATCTACTGGGAAGTTATGGATCTCATCCATCCATGGATTCTTCTCCTTTGCCGGGTGGTTTATGTTCTTGAGAGCCTTCCACACTGCACTGTTACATTTAAAACCCGAACCAAACGCTATCTGCCACGTCCTATCTCCTCTCCTAATCCGCCCCTTAGCTTCTGTATATGCTAATTCATACCAGAGTGAACTGCTTGATGTATTGCCAAATCGATAAAGTGTCATCCTCGAAGTCTCCATGTGCCACTCACTTAAATGCAAATTCTTCTCTAGTTCGTCCAAAACAGCCCTTCCACCGGCATGGATGCAGAAATGCTCGAAAGCCAGTTTGAAATCCGGGATGTAAGGCTTGATCTTCATCTTGAAAAGCTTCCTCGCGACTAATGTAGCAAAAAATAGTAGCTGTTCGGATGCTGGCAGAACAAGAGGCCCCATTGTGGTGATGTTGGTTTTTAACGCATCACCGGCTACTGCCATGAGGTCCTTCGACAAGGTCACACCAACGTTCCCATTTGCGTCTTCTTCTTGTGTAACGCAAGTGAAGCACTTGTCATCAGCGCCCTTGTGGGTGCGCACAGTGTGCACCAATTGGTACTTGGATCTTCTTCTGTCGGAGTTTTTGTTGGAGAGCAGAATCGCAGCCCCTCCCATTCGGAACAAGCAGTTAGAAACAAGTTTTGACCTGTCATTCCCGAAATACCAGTTCAGCGTTATGTTCTCCATGCTGATAACCAATGCATACGAGTTGGGATGGACCTGAAGAAGACTTTTCGCTAGATCAATCGAGATCAAACCAGCGCTGCAACCCATGCCACCTAAATTATAGCTAACAACATTCCCTCGAAGCTTGTAATGGTTTATAACAATAGCAGACAGCGAAGGTGTTGGATTGAACAAGCTACAGTTCACAATCAAGATCCCGATATCTTTAGGTTTCACAAAGGTCTTAGCCAAAAGCTCGTCAATGGCACCAAACATAACAAGCTCAGCCTCTTTTCTAGCTTCTTTCATCGACGGGTTAGGGGGAATATTAAGAACAGCCTCAGGAAGGTAAGTTGACTCCCCAAGGCCAGACCTTGAAAGGATCTTACGCTGGAATTCAAGATTCTCCTCAGTAAATGTACCAATCGCAGAAGATCGATCCATGAAAATCTTCTTGGTGCATTTCCGCGCTTCATCGGGTTTGTAGCACGAGAAGTCAACAAGGTACACAGGGCGAGGGCGAGTGAGAAAGTAGAGGGTACAGAGGAAAACAAGGAGGGTGGAGCAAAGAACGACACTAATCAGATTGTAGCGCAGATGCTCCCAAAGATCATAGAGATCTTGGAATGAAAATGTTGAGACATGGGCGGCAATAAGAACCAAAAGAGGGGAAAGGAGGAGGTACATTGCATGAGTGATGAGGTAATGGTATCCAAGCTTAACATATTTTAGCTTGATGGAGTTTTTGAAATCGGGGAGGTTTCTCGATGATGATGATGATGGTTGATGCATCAAGGGTTTTTCTAGTTTTGTCCCTGTCATTTCTCCTGTCAAAAGTCCACCACCCAAAAGTCAATTTGAAACACCCAAATTGAACTATCAAATACACAAAACATAGAGGAGCTCACAAAATTTGGTAAATTCATGCAAATCCCAAACTCTTCTCAAAACTAAACCCTTAAAAATAAATTAACTACATTGTGATTTGCAACCAAAAACGACAAAAAATATCATGCTTCACCAGTTTGAATACAAAACCTCACCTTTCATCATTCAAGAATAAAATCCAGCTAAATATCACTAAACCCAGATCAAACTTTTCATGCAATCGAAGAGATTAACATTCATCAGAACCCACATAAAAAAAAATGTCATTTTTTCCCACCAACGATCGAAATCAACATTAAAGAAGCCTCAGTTGTAGAATCGAACAAAAACCCAGATCTAGAAACTGACCCGAATCGTCGAATCCGACCCCAGATCGCGCCCAATGTCGCCGCAGAAACAAAAGAGAGAAAGAGAACGATAGAGACGGAAAGAGATACAATTAATGGAAGCTGAGACCTCAATTAGAATGTAAGAAAATGCGTGAAAAGGAGTGGCTTTATAATAATAGGAAGAGAGAGACGATGATCGGACAATGCGAAGCTTTCTATGAAAATAGCGAAGTAAAGGTAAGCGATTTGACGGCGGTTGGTGCTGAAACAACTGAGTGAGTAATGGGTCACGGCCAGTCCTTGCCGGAGAATTCAATTCAAACGATCGCTGGCCATTTCACACACTCACTCTGCTTCTTCTTCACTGTCTCTGTCTCTGAATTTTTTGTCAGCAACGGTTGATTTATATTGACGACACCAAGTAGAGTTCCACTCGAACTCGGAAACTTGGAATAAGAATGTTAAAATAGTTAGAAGTTTTCAATGTTACATCCAATGTTACAATAATAACGGTAAAAAAAAATTGAAATTACTTGTTCGATTCAAATAAGATCTTATATGTCATCATATAGAAACAAAATTTGAGATGTCCCCGTCTTTTCAATATCTCGCATTTGATATATAACTAACCTGTCTAACCAGAAAGGCTATAGTTGAGCTTTTTCAGGCCGCCAGACCTTAGTCCGTTCACTTATCAACACAACCTCATTCTTCCGCCTCGTTTGCTTCACATCGTCTGCCCTCTCGCCGAAATCGCCAATTGAAACCGGAGTTCAGTCTTGCATTGTCAATAGATCAGATTTGGTCGTTCCTCTCCTCCCTCCATAGGCGCGAGTTGCTATCTATGTTGCTGGAAGCAGCCATAACTGACGTTGGAGTTCCCCGCAACCCCGCCGTACTTCTATCCGCTTGGTTTTAGTTTTTTCTGATTTTCTTTCTAGTTTATAGTGGTCTTTCCTCCCTCGTTGGATGTTGATTTTTGTGATTTTTGAGTCTTCTTGTGGTTAAAGGTTCAGCGTTTTTAGGATTTGTGTAGGTGGTGGCCTTGAATATAGCCGGCTGGAGTCTCATGTTAGGGCTCTAGTTTGTCAGTTGCTGATTAGCTATTTTAGGTTCTGATAACATTATGTTTATGGTTGTATTGATCAGCGATTTAAGGTACGTTTTACGTGCCTCTAATGTATGTATGGTACTGAGTTCCAATTTTTACTGTAACTTTTATTATCTTTAATAATAATCTTCGCGTTGTCTCCGCAAAAAAAAAAAAAAAAAAACTTGTCTAACCAGAACACGAATAAAGTAATACACAACACGACATACAAATGAAAAATTGACATATACGCACACTAAAAATATTTGAAGAAAACAAAATTTAGAAACCAAATTGAGTCAAAAATCGAAAGTTTAGGGGCTAAATTGAGAATTTTCTCATATCTAAAATATCACAAATCGGCTCTGTTTGTTAGTCCGCAAACTCTTCACATTACGGTTGCTCTCTGTCTCTACTGATCTACAATCTCTGTGTCGCTCTTCAACTTCTGAGTTCTGCGACTGACTCCGAATCTGTTTTCACTGCTTCATCCATTGCAACCAGCGCTTCTCCGATCTCGGATTCTTCAGCCACAGGTCTCTTCGATCCACTTCGTTTTCTTCTAGATCTGTTTCTCTTTATGCTACCTCTGTTTTGGGTTTCAATTTCGCTCCTTTCTAGTCTCTTCAGTCAATGTACTGTGCCTCTGCTGATTTTTCGTTCTTCAACAGTTCAATTCCATCACTTCATCGGATTGTTTTGGTTCTTAATTTGTTGTGAACATATCAGATTAGTGTGATTTCGATAACCCACATTTCAGATTCTGCAATTGAGCCCTCTTGCATATCACTTTCGTTTTCGATTTGTGTGTTGCTTCGTGTGACATTTGGTTGTACTGAGCTTTGTGGGTTGTTAGGGATTTGCTGAATTTTGTGTGAAAAATTTGTCTACAATGTCTTCGATTCGAGTTGATCCTGCTAAGCAGTACTATGCTACGAGCAGTCTTGTAATAGGGTATGCTTTGTGTTCGAGCTTGCTTGCTGTGATCAACAAGTTTGCTATTACCCAATTCAACTACCCGGGCCTCTTGACTGCATTGCAGTACCTAACTTCTGCTTTGGGTGTTTGGGTTTTGGGGAAATTAGGTTTTTTGCATCATGATGCCTTCACCTACGAAACTGCCAAGAAATTCTTACCTGCTGCCATTGTTTTCTATCTCGCAATCTTCACCAACACTAATCTTCTTCGTCATGCCAATGTCGATACCTTCATTGTGTTCCGATCCTTGACGCCCCTTTTGGTTGCTTTAGCTGATACCGCCTTTAGGAAACAGGCGTGCCCTTCAAAGCTCACTTTCGTGGCCCTTGTGGTCATTTTGAGTGGTGCTGTTGGGTATGTGGCTACTGATTCGGCTTTCACTTTGACTGCTTATTCATGGGCATTTGCTTATTTGGTGACTATTACTACCGAGATGGTTTACATCAAGCACATGGTCACGAATCTTGGACTGAACACTTGGGGTTTTGTGCTGTACAACAACTTGTTGTCATTGATGATGGCTCCAGTGTTTTGGATCCTCACTGGTGAGTACGCTGAGGTGTTTGCTGCGTTGAGTGCAAATGCGGGGAATTGGTTTGAAACGAATACATTTATGGCTGTGTCCTTGTCGTGTGTGTTTGGCTTGCTTATAAGCTTCTTCGGGTTTGCAGCAAGGAAAGCAATCTCAGCTACAGCATTTACTGTTACTGGTGTTGTTAACAAGTTTCTCACAGTTGTCATCAATGTCATCATCTGGGATAAGCATGCCAGTCTGTTTGGCTTGCTTTGCCTCCTCGTTACTATCGCAGGAGGTGTTCTCTATCAGCAGTCGGTTACTGGAGCTAGAAGTGCACTGACACAGCAGGAGTCAGAAGTGTCTAAGCCGATCAATGCTGAGAATGACGATGATGAATTTGAAGATGTCAATCAAGGAAAGAGCATATCCGGTAAACTTGCTTCTGTCTGATAAATCTTTTTTGTTTCAATTTTCTTGCTTTCCCATTTGTGGCTCTTTGATGAAGAGTAGTGCTCATAGTTAAAAGGCATTTGAAGTAGTGATTAAAGAACTCAAGTTCTCTTCATGTATGGAATCATATAGAAAGTATTGTCTTGGAAATTGAATTTGGAGTTTGCATATTCTTTGTTCATGGTCCGCAATTAATAAGTAATTGGTGTTCTTTGTTTTACGATTCTTTGATGTTCCTGTAATCAATCGGTGGTTTCAAATCTGGTTTGCTCGGTTGGCTAGGCTTCTTTTCAGAATTCAGGAATGTGCTCAATAGACATTTTTCTGTAGTGACATACCAAATCGAACCTTAAGAGCATATTTGTATGAAAACAGATGATCTATGCACAGCTTGGTACATCCAGGGCGGCTTTTCACTATGTAGGCTTAATTAGTGAAGTCTTTTTTTTTTCCTCGTCATCTATCACTGACCACACTTGTGACTTGTTAGGAACATAATTAGCCTTCATTAAGCCTGTTTATCATGTAATCTAGCGTGAGAGTGGTGATTAGCATTGATTTGGAGCGATGGTTGAAATGTGACATGATTTCAAGGAGAGTTCATGGGACATGATTTCAAGGAGAGTTCTTGTGATATATATTAGGAATTAGGAATTAGGAAGTGGCTGATGTTACTACTGATAGAAAATTATTTGCTTAGCAGTAAACTGATATGGGTAGAGTTGACAATTTAGGTCCCAACACTCGAAACAAGGCTTGTTTTGGGCCTAATTAGCTTTCGGTCGAGGCCCATTTGAGATAGATTGCCTGCATTTCAATGTCGAAATAAATAGGAACAAACTCAGATGAACAGAAAGTTACGGCTCAAATGAGGGGTCTCTTAATGTTCATGGACCGAATCCTCCTTTGACGAGACGGGCCCTCTGTAGATGGAACCTTCAGCATGAGGTTATGAATGAAGTAGGAATCCAGTTCCAATTCTATAATGGAGTCTAGATCTGATGAGTGTGCACAGTAGCAGAGTAGGTGGAGCTAGTGATGATCAAGAATCAAGAAACAGTCACAGAGATGTCTCTATCTCTTTATCATGTGTGGGTCTGTGATCTCTGAGCTCTGAAGGTCATGAAGATGAATCATTGTTATGATGATACATAGGAGATAGGCCATGGTGAGATAAAGATTGATATAAATTAGAGAACAGAACAGATCAGAACGTGATAGGTGTCAGCTAAAACAACGGAATTGGATTGGAGTTGAAGCTGTCTCTGTGTCCCAAACACTACATGTTCTCTTTGGTCCCCAACTCTCCACACAATGCCCTAATCAATTCTTAATCTTTTCCACCATTTCATTTTCATTTTCTTCTAACAAAACTTGGATTTCTGGTTTCGAATCGGGCTCAATAAAATTTCAATCATATTCATATTCATAATTTATAGTTTATACAATAATATCATATTCCTATTCCTAGTTGTTTTAGATATATGTGTTCATATTATTTTTATTTTAAAAATTCTTAGCCTTTTTGGGAGTTCCAAATGGTCCCAAATCATGCAGAATCTAACCATGGACCACATGAACCTTCCCTTTTCAAGTCTCTGCATCCACATCTTCTCTGCAACTGTATTTTTCTTAAGAATTAATTACTCAGTGGTATTTGTACTATCAATAATAGATCGAATTAGTACCCTTACTGTGAAATGGACTGGATTAGTACCTCCACTATTTGAAAGTGAAC
>JAYMTA010005445.1:0-11409 GCA_036897625.1 Pelargonium cotyledonis | reverse complement strand
AGGGGGGAAAGAAAAATACACTACCCTTTGAGGGGGTAAAAAGTTAGCTTAGCCTCTCAACCTAGAAGTGTTGATTCTAGTCTCTAACCCTATATGTGTTGAGCCTAGCCTCTCACCCTAGATGTATTGAGCCTAGTCTCTCACCCTAGACGTGTTTAGGCTAGCTTATCACCCTAGAAGTGTTGAGTCTATTCTCTTACCCTACATGTGTTGAGCCTTGCCTCTCACCCTAGAAGTGTTGAGCCTAGTCTCTCACCCTAGATGTGTTGAGACTAGCCTTTCACCCTAGAAGTGTTGAGCCTAGTCTCTCACCCTAGATGTTTTGAGCCTAGCCTCTCACCGTAGGATGTGTTGAATCTAGTGTCTCACCCTAGAAGTGTTGAGCCTAGCCTATCAACCTAGAAGAGTTTAGCCTAGTCTCTCACCTTAGAAGTGTTGAGTCTAGTTTCTCACTCTAGATGTGTTGAGCCTAGCCTCTCACCCTAAATGTGTTGAGCCTAGTCTCCCACCCTAGATGTGTTGAGCCTAGCCTCTCAGCCTAGAAGTGTTGAGCATAGTCTCTCACCCTAGAAGTGTTGAGCGTAGCCTCTCACCCTAGATGTGTTGAGCCTAGTCTCTCACCTTAGAAGTGTTGAGCCTAGACTCTCACCCTAGAAGTGTTGAGCTCCAGTCTTTCACCCTAGATGTGTTGAGCGTAGTCTCTCACATCTAAGGTTGAGCCTAGCCTCGCACTCTAGAAGTGTTGAAACTAGCCTCTCACTCTAGATGTGTGTGGCCTAGTCTCGCACCCTAGATGTGTGCAGCTTAGCCTCACACCTTTCATGCACACAACCTCGCCTCATACTCAAAAGGCTTACAAGGGGACATGCCCCAAGACTAATGCTTGCCTTCAAACAAGGAAACAGTTAAACAAGTACAAGAGTCTCTAGTGTGAAAAGCCACCTCAAGGGGTGCAATCCAATGAGACCTAGGCCATCCACCCAAGGATAGCCTCCACATACTCATTACAAAAAATTTCTCAATCTGTGACGGAAATTTCTGTCACAGATTTGTAGATTTCAGTCACAAAATGTGATCTATGATGGAACTGTGACGGAATACTTCTATCATTATTTAGGTTATCACAGATGATTGTGACAAAATTTCATGTCACAAATGTGTCTGTGATGGAAAATATGAATTATGTCACAATTTGTGACGGAACTGTGACGAAAAATTTTCTAGCATAGATTTTTCGCCACAGTTTGTAACTTTTTGTAGTGCTAGCTAGGGGGGCAGGGCTACACCTCTAGTCTCTCCCTACCGTTTGATGAATTAAGGCCTCACAAGACCCTACATTAAGGGATACAAAAATATACGAAGGATTATGCAAGGTATGAAGCATACAAACATGCAAGACAAGGTGGATAAGCAAAGATACATCAAGTCCCTAAGGCTATCAAAACTGGGGACACGAACAAAAATCTACAACCAAAAAGCCTAAAGTAAATGATAAGGCACAATAGACTCAAGACGCCTCAAGTAGCTCAAGAAAGTCGAAATCGTGAGGATCCTGCTCAGCCTCCATCACCTTAATAGGCTCCCAGGGACTTGACACCTCCATGCAAAGGAAACCTGGAAGAGGAGCTCCTATGATACGATCAAAAGCAAAAAGATAAGTCATTCATGCGAGAAGCCACCTCAAGGGGTTTTATCCTTGGAGACTAGGACCATCCATCAATGGACAACCTCAATACACTTGGGAGGCAAGACAACTCACCTAACCACCCTCACCTCATCATTTGATGATTGATCATCATGACAACATGGTTCAACCTCACCATTGGAGGATTGATCGCCATGATTGCATAAGTCAACCTCATCATTAGAGGATTGATTGTCGTGACAACATGGGGCAACTCACCATTTGAGGATTGATCTTCATGATTACATGAGTCAACGTCATCATTGAATGATTGATTGTCATACCTTGACAGCATGAATCAACCTCAACATTGGAGGGAAGACCGTCATGCCTTAACATCATAGGTTAGCCCCATTACTGAATGAAAAAAGTTAACCAAAAATTCTAAGTATTGAAGCATTGAAAAAAAAGAGTCAATGAAGTGAAGTTCTTCAAAATTTCTAAGTGTTAAAGTATGTAGCCTAGCCTCACACCCTACAAAGTGCGCATTCTTGCTTCATGCCCTATGAACCAACAAGAGGATATACACCATGCTAGACACATGCCTCCAACAATTACAAGTAACCCATGCGAGAAGCCACCCTAATAGGTTCCATCCATGAAGTCCTAGGCTATCCACTCAAGGATAGCCTCAACACACTAGGGGCAAGGTAATACTCCAAACCCCAATTTGTCCTTCCAAAGGTGGACATACCATGCGACTCTACTAAAGGGGAACAATTATTTTCCCATGAAGCATAAGCATTCCCACGGAGCTCAATGCCAACTTGCTCAGCATAAAGCCAACTAAGATAAATACTCTGAAATATCTAAGTCTTAGAGAGTGCTCCTCACTCCTCACCTCGCCCCTACGAGCCAGTGTTGGTCATCTCCCATGACCACACCTCTCATCGCCCCTACGAGCCAATGTTGGTCATCCTCCATGACCATAGTTCCTCGCCCCTGGGAGCCATTTTTGGTCATCTCATGACCTTAGCACCTCGCTTCTACGAGCCAGTGTTAGCCATCTCCCATGACCACACTTTACCTCGCCCCTACAAGACAGTGTTGGTCATCTCCCATGTCGCCCGTGCGAGCCATTTTTGGTCATACCATGACCTTAGCACCTCGCCCCTGCCAGCTAGTGTTAGCCATCTCCCATGACCACACCTCACCTGCCCCCTGCAAGCCAGTATTGGTTATCTCCCATGACCACACTTCTCCTCGCCTCTGCGAGCTGATGTTGGTCATCCCATGACCATAGCTCCTCGCCCCTATAAGCCAGTGTTTGTCATCTCCCATGACCATACTTTTCCTCGCCCCTGCAAGCTAATGTTGGTCATCCTCCTCTAACCATAGCTCTTTGCCCCAAAGAGCCATCGTTGGTCTCCCAAGGCTATATCACTCAGTGCTGGTCACCTTTAGTTACCACACCTCACCTCGCTCTAGTAAGTCACAAATTGTTATCTCCATTAACTCTTATCATCTCGCCCCAACGAGCCCTTGTTGGTCATCCCATGACCATAGCTCCTCGCCCTCATGAGTCATAGTTGGTCATTCTCTATGACCACACTTCACCTCGCTCTAGTGAGCCAGTATTGGTCATCTTCCATGACCGCTCATTTTCTTGCCCCAACAGGTCACTTCGGTCTCATCCAACGACCCTTCACGGTGCCTAGTGCAAGCAAACTCACTCCAAGAGGAAACACTCGTAATTTTATTAAGTGACAAAATATCTTGGAGTCACCTGCTCCCTAAGGCTCACCTTGACAAAGCTTCATCAACACTTTTGTCATGGCCTCTCCAAGGCTCTCCAAAGTAAGCCTTTATCCAAGGCTGTCTTCTACCCTTGGAAGGAATCAACCTCCCCATGGAGATACAATACCCAAGGGCCCTCTATGAACCCCCTTGGAAGAATTAAGACTTCAACACCTTGGAAGATACAACAAATAGAAACTAACACTTGACTATGACTTTACTCCAACACAACACCGATAAATCGGAGTTGTTATAAATAAGGGGCAAATTATTCTATCCAAAAAATCATAAGTCTCAAGATGAATCACCACGTGACACGTGGTGGGTCAAAATCACATGGGTCACCCGACTCGGGTCCGTGGGGCCAAATTCCTAACCAGGTCCAAGTTATGCCAACACGATACAAGATACGATTAAATCCACCAAGGCTTGTCTCAACCTCCGAAGAGGCTTAGAAACTCATGTTCACTAGCCTAGGCGCCCTCCTCAGAATAGGCGCCCTCCTCAGGCTAGGCGCCCAAAATGATCAAGACTCTCACAAAACTCCATAAATCTCACAAGGTCCCTAGCCATCTCCAAAATATCCTAGCCACCCAAAATAGTCTTCACTCCTCAAAATGTCACCTTCTTGGGTAATTACCCCACCTTTGGGTAAAAACACTCTTCCTTGGGTAATAAATAACCTTCAATGGGTAAAAATATTTTCTTAGGTAAAAAGGAAGTCCATTGGATAAAAATATATTAAAGGATGGTAAAGAGAGGGTGAAAACGGAGAGGGTTGTGCAAGCACAAGCGCTGCGGGGACTAACCTCCACGTCACGGTGCCCTGCAAATGTTGTACCCTCACCCTCACTTTTCCACACTTTTGTACCCTCTAGACCACTTCCCTTGACCCCATGTTTTGTACCCTACCACTTTATGTACCCTCAAAAGGCTTTAAACTTGTCTACACACCCCTTGAGCCCCCTCAAACAAACGTGACCCTTTTTCCCCATCTGTTTTTATCCTTTGTATGGAGTTTATTTCTAGGTCCATTAAAGAGAAGGTGAATTCTAAGGAGTGGATTCCTTTTAATGCGGGGAGTGCGGGGCCAAAAATTTCTCATGTCATGTTTGTGGATGATATTGTTCTATTCAGTTCTATCAAGCCTCAGAGTGTGATAGCTTTGAAAGGGGATTTAGATATATTTTCTGAGAGGTCTGGTCAAATCATCAGTAGGTAGAAGTCGAGAGTAGTTTTTTCCATATCAGTTTTTGTCATTTCAAAAGGTGAGGTGGGGACTATTATTCCTTGGAATCATAATGATAATTTTGGTCTTTGTCTTGGTTTCCCTATTAAGAACTCCTCTTTTGTTACTGCCGATTTTGCTTTTATCCTTGATAAAGTTAAGAGCAAGTTAAATGGTTGGAAAGTTAAATTCTTGTCCCTTGCTGGTAGAGCTACCCTCATTAGATCAGTCACTGTTGCCATTTCGAGTTACTATATAAGTACCCTCCTCTCCTTCACTCGGTTAATAAAAAGTTGGATGCCTTAAATAGAAATTTCTTATGGGAAAGATCTGACTTGAAGACTGCTATGTCTGAGGTTAGTTGGCTTAATGTAGCAAAGCCAAAAAATAGGGGAGGACTTGTGATAAAAAATCACCAAGTCTAAGCATATTGCTATCTTGGCCAAGCTGGCTTGGCAGGTTAGACATTGTGAGCCCTGTATTTGGGTCAGTTGTATTGAAGCAAAGTATGGTAGATCTAAGAGTGGGGGTTCTATCATTAGGAAAGGTATTCTTAGGGCCATGGGGACTGTTATTGCTAGTGAACGATGGTCGATTGGAAATAGGAGATTGGCTAATCTGTTTTTGGATAAATATTGGGGGTTTGTTTCCCTTAGAGATGTGTTGTATGGGCCTCTCTTGAGAGGAGAGAAGATCTTGACTGTTTGTCATGCTTGGGATTCTAGAGGCAAGTGGGATTTTAGTAAAATCTCCTTTATTATCCCAAAGCCCATAGCTTTCAAGATTGCTGCCATCCCTATTCTTCCTTATTCTACCATTAGAGACTCCAGATTTTGGGGAGGGAGTAAGGATGGTAAATTCTCTGTTAAGTCTACCTATAAGTCGTGTGGGGAGAAGAGGCAGGGTGGGGAGAGTGTTTCCACGAAGTGTAAGGATTCTAGTCTGATTTGGAAGGTCAAATGCCAAGACAAAGTCTGTTTGTTTAGGTGGCTCTATTTCCATTACAGCCTACCAACTAAGGAATTCCTAGTTGCTAGATCCATTAATGTTAATCAAGAGTGTCATCGTTGCTTTAAACGTGTTAAAAGCCTATATCAATTGCTCGGAGCTTGTCCTTTTGCTTCTTGGGTTTGTGAGTAGACCTGAGCTTGAATAATTGTTTTGATGATTCTTTTACTGAAAACTTGGGACATTCTGCTATAAACAACCTTTTTTATCCCTTCTAATATCTTGTTAATCTATTCTTGTTGGTTTTTATGGCTTAACAGAAATCAAGGCCTTTTCTCTGATTCTTTTCAAAGCCATGACTCTATGATTTGTAGATCTAGAGCTCTCTTAGCTAAACTTATTGTGGCTTCTTCTTGTTTGGGTCTTTATACCCTACAAGGTCCATGCTCTTCTCAATTTTTTCTGGAAATCTCATCCTCCTTTTTTGGTCAAAATAAAGTCAGATGGCGGTAGCTTAGGTAACCCAGGTCTTTGTGGAGCTGGTATGGTGGCAAGAGACAATTCAGGTAATTCGTTAGGTGGTGCCTCCACCTTTGTAGGTTGGACAGGAAGTGAATTGGCAGCTTTGGGGCTTTAGGGAAGCAGTAAACTTAGGCCTTAGATTAAATTGCTTTGATGTTATTTTTGAATTTGATGCAATCTCTCCATCTAAGTCTATTTCGATTGATGATCCGGTTTCTCATCCTTCGAGAACTTTGATCTTGGAGTGCAGGCTAAAATTAAGTAGAGTTGAAGACTACCTCTTAATTTACTCCAACAGGAAGGCTAATGTTGTGGCCGACTTTTTAGCAAAGTTTTGTTTTAATTCCCTTGTGTGGTATTGTTGTTTCCATTCTCACCCGCCTGTGGGTGCCTTACAACTTATCGCGGATGATTGTAATAATCATACCACTTTGTTTGAAAACTTACCTCCTTAATATATATTGATTGGAGTGTGTTATCAAAAAAAGAAAATGAATATAACTTAACTTATTTTTTACTCAAGTTAAGTCAAATCAATAAGGTGATGACAATTCATTAAATTTCACGCATATACACCTTAGGCTTTGTTTGGTAAGTCTACTTCAATCTATAGAGGTAAAATATGTATAGAGGTAGTTGTAAGAAGTTTAAATGTCTATAAAGAATAAGAGGTATATTTGGTAAAATAATGTCTAGAAGGAGTTTGAAAAAAAAAATACTGTTTGGTAAAGTGTCTAAAAGGAGGGAATGAAATGACCACATTTTCCTTAATGTAAAAAAGAAACTTGGAACTTCCTTAAAGGGTCTACCGCACAGATAGAGGTATCAAACTTGGTGGTAAATCCACATATACATGTGGGCTTACAGTCTGACCAGGTATATCTCATATTTAAAAGGTTGACCGCACAAACACATGTAACAAATAGGAGGTAAACCCATATATACATGTGGGCTTACAGTCTAACCGATGTGTGCCTCACATTTAAAGGATCCACCGCACAAACATAAGAAATATATGTAAACTCATGGTTTACCGTCTGATGGTATACCTCACATTTTAAGGGTCCACCGCCATTATACATAACTGTTATTACTCACATTGATATCAGTTAACACACACACACATAAAGAGAGAGAGAGAGAGCGAGAGAGAGAGAGAGAGAGAGAGAGAGAGAGAGTTGAGAGGGAGAGTAGTTATGGTATCACTGTTCATTCAGACGTGAACAATGTTCTTACACAAGCAACCCAGTTTCTGTAAGAAGTAGACATTTTTGATGAATGTCTATAGACATTCATCAACAAGTAGAGTAACCAAAATTTTTTTTCTTAAACAAAACGTCTATAGACAATTGATATAGACTTGAAGTAGAATTACCAAACAAGGCCTAAGTGAATTGGTGGGAGCGGATCGACCCACCCAAGTCCATGAATTTTAATGAGATGTCCTCACTTCATTAATGACATAACCTAAGAAAAATTTTATGTGACTTAAACTCCCCTTTGCCACACACACACACACACACACACACACACACACATAGGACCAGAGGGGTTTACGCCGCATCGAGTACTCGTCCACAGGAGCCCACCCACGGAAGATCATCCATCTACGTGCCCTCCTCCCTCTTTCTGTCTTCACCCATCCATCTCGGGAGGCCCAAGTCATCCGTTCGCAAAGGGCCTAAGGCTGGACTGGTCAGTAGTGTTTCCTTTCAAGGCTGGACATGTCTGCTCCTATTGGTCTAGTCTTCTCCTACTGAATGAGTTTGCTCCTACACGAAGATTCAGCTAGTACGTAAAAGTCAACTCCTATAGAATGTGTCCACTCCTACCGAACACGTACACTCCTACTGAAGGCACCCCTTAACATCCTTACCAGAAGCATGTAACCACTTCGTCCACACATCTCCACATCCACCCGCAACCATTCACGTCTGACCGCATACATCTGCATCCATATGTGTTCGACCGCGTATGTCTGCACCATCTTCCATCATCCGCATACACGGACCAACCCTCCAAGCCCATCCGCGGACTACCTAAATTGGATTGCTTGAATTGGAAGACCCTTGGTGGAATATAGAAACTTCAACTTGGAGAGTCCTAATGTCATTAGAGTTCCATGAAAAAATAAGGAAAGTTATAATAAGGAAACTCAAAGGTGGGGGTCTCCAAAGGTGCATGTCCGGAGTTGCGTATTCAGCGGTGCATATTCGAAGATGACTATCCAGATGAGAGATCTCTAGAGAAGGAGTCTCTTGAGATGTTATGCCTAGAGGTGGGTAGCCCGAGGTGGGTAGTTTTGATCAAGGGTGACCAAGCAAAGGAAGTCAAAATCAATGGAATTATGACATAAGAAGAGCATCTAAACCCGATCGTCGACCTTAGATAGGTCGCGCGTGTCACACTCTGGCCCTCTGCCCTAGTTAGTGTACTCCTCATACACTGATCAAAGATGAAATTCACCTCCCACATGGACAGAGGTTAAAGATAGCGAGAGCTCAGTTGACAAATAGGTTCAATTGACATGAGACAGATTGAGAATGTCGGTTGCCCTACTGGTGTGAAAATCCAGTAGGCAACATACCAGAGAGCACCGTCTGCCCTACTGGTGTGCAGATCCAATAGCTAGTGGACCAAAGACCATCACCTTCCCTGTCGGTGTGCAGATCCGAGAGGAAGTGAATGAGAGACTAAAGAGCCTGCTGGTCCCACCTTGCCAACGGCCGATCGGAGGTCGCTAGGTAACATGTAAGTTTGAGGTTTATAAAGGAGACCCAAACCCTTATTATCATGTTCGGTCATATTACTAATCAAAAGACATTCGAAAGAACTCGAAAACGCTTCTAAGTATTTTTTGTGTTCTTCATTAGTCCATCGTATCTTTCGTGCGTTCTTCGTTATACCAATGGACAACGAAGATTCAATTCTCATCATTTTATTTTAATTGTGTTTGTGTGGAGATCTTATTCTCACGACGGAGGCTGTCCCTCCTTTGGGGGATACGCTTAACGATGTGTTACCTGCGCAAACTATAGATCACTAACCTAACTTAGAGCACTGCTACCACAAGACACCTGAAGATCCGAATGCCCAAACGCTAGGCTTAACTAATTTACAATTACCTTGACATTGGAAGAAAAAATCACAACCTTGCTAAATCATATATATTTAAGTTGTCAGTGTGCAAAATATATATGTTTTGATAATATCAGTTTCTATACGAGTGCAAGATTAACAATTCATACAATAAAGTAATGCATATATATTATGTAGTAGATTTTGTTATTTATTTCTTGTTCGTTGTATGCAACTATGCATTGCATCCTCATTAGTATATTTATGCGTAGAAGCAATGTGAAATTGAGTCATTGACAATACAAAAAAGGTAGAAGATAGTGTATGCGAAAATGAAATGCCCACCACCTCATCATCCACTTTCTCCACCCAAAACATATGTGGGTAGATATTTAACCCAACTTGCTTCCATTAATTATATGTCATTGACTCTGAGGAAGAAGGTAGCCTTTTAGGTCACATTGTTCTTTGTTCATTACAAAACTTTTACCCCCAATTTGAGTAAAGTGGAAGCCAAAGAGAATGCAATTTGAAGGGTAAAGGTTGAAACAAATGGATGTTGGGAGTGGTCATTCACAAATCGCAAGTAATAAATAAAAGTCCATTGTTGAAAATAATTTTCGGCGACAGACTATCATTGTTTTTTTTTTCCTCGTAATTATTATAAGAAACACCCTCTAAAAGTCGTTACCTATATGACTATATGTAATGATTTAATTTTTGTAGTTGTCAATAAAATTTTTTGCGACAACTTTCTGCAACCGTTCGTTGCCACCGATAACCAAATTTCGTGCAGTGTGTTTGGTTAAATAGCACATGATAAATTCTTTAATCATCATGTACATGTCCAACCACTAATCAAGCACGACAATTTGGTTTCCTTTATTCCAATCTCTTTTTTCTATTTAATTATTCAAAGCAAATTTCGCATTCAAAACTAGGATATGTAAAGCTCATGGATTCGACCACGAAAATGAAGTGGAAACTAACATTATAAACAAAATGGAGAGTAAATATGGACGAATTAACACAAAAATATAGACTTGTAACTCATGAACATTACATATTACAGCATATAATAATTTATACTCCTCCATCTCTCTTGCTCTCTGTTACCATCAAAACTTTCTGACAAATTGGGACTCCACAGAAGAAACATAGAGTCAACAAAAAGAAAATACAAACAAATATTTTTATGAATGATATATATAGAGAAGGAAGCAAAATCATGCATTTTTAATTTCCTACAATACTACGAACAACCACTAGTCTAGATAGGAGTATATGAATAAGTAGGAGAGAACGAAGTCATTACAAGAGAAACAATGATCAGCAAACGAGAACAGTGATCTGCGAAGAAATTTTTGTTGGAGTTTACTGTTTTTCTTGTAGTGAGTACTCAACAATCCACGCATCTTCCGTATTGTGTCCTCGGAGTGTGCCGGTTATTCGCTCCCGATCCCGGGTAGTCGTTGATCTGCACATCCTCTCTCTCAACAATGGTTTCCTCTTTAGCAATCTATAACCACAACAAACCAAAACATACCATCATGAATATCACAACTCTTAAACAAAGAAAGTTTTGTAGATGTGTCAAGATTGTTAATTACCAAGTGGGTGTTGGTATTGATCTCTTGATGTTGGTGATGAACATGAGAACGATGCATTAGTCTTCCATTTCCTGAAACCATGAAATATATATTATTGATATTAACAACACAAATAAATAAACATAAATTGCAAGTGTTGATGAGGAAGATAATTACTTGTAAATGGGACAGCATTTGAGGAGATAATGTAAGAGAAGCACAATGAAATTACAAGCAACTCGAAGAGCCTGCAAGCCATTTTTAGGTAAAGCAAAAACCTTAGTTTTGTGCGAGAGAAAAGTAGTGAAGTGTTGGTGGCATGCACAAAGTATTTAATTAGTAGTCCCATTTTATACATTCTCATAATGGACCAAAAGTCATCAAAGCCAATCGGAACATAAACAGTGAGGCCGTTATGTGTACGTAACGCGTTTTTATATACTTTATATTCTTCTAGCAAAATATATTAATAGTTTTCTAGAAGAACTCTAAAGGGAACCAATTTATTATACCTCAAAGTGTTTCTACAAAAATTAGATATCTCTTGGGCATGGGACCCTTCCCTATTTTTAGTCCAAAACTAAGCAAATCTAAACAAATCCTAAGTGCATAAGGCAAAGGAA
>JAYMTA010005444.1:0-11412 GCA_036897625.1 Pelargonium cotyledonis | reverse complement strand
AGGATCTGCAGTATCCTCTTCGTCCGATCCTTCCGGATCTGGAATTGAGTCAGGAGTTGATCCAGCCGTCTCATCCAAGCTCGGTGATCGTACTCCTTGAGATTTAGATCTAGGAACTCGATCTGGATCTCGCACATTTCTCGCAGGAATTCCTCCAGCAGGAATTCCTTCACAGACTTCAGGAATCTCATCAGATCTAGGTAGATCTGGATTTTCCAGCCAAGGCGTAGTCGCCTGGGTTCGAGTCACCGTCGGTGAGGTCGGGGTAGCAATCACTCGAGTAACACGAGTCACTCCCTTGCGAATTGTCTTCGCCATTAGAAAAGGTAGAAGAAGAAGAACTCAAATCTCAATAATCTACTCTGATCGGGAACGCGGCTTTCAAATGTTCCCGTCAATGGAACCAACTGTTTAAGCCTTTTTTGGTAGGAGACTCGAACACGTGAGAGAATTGTGAGGGTGAGTAGATCTGTCGAGATTCAGGTGCCGACATGGAATAGGCGGCCACCTAGGAGTTGAACTTCCGATGAGAGTGACTCGAGATTCTGGATCTACAAAAAAAAACACCAAAGCACGATGTAACCAGGGTTGGGGTTTCAGTTCACCGCCTCTGGCGTGAGAATCAGTGATCTGGTATGAAATGAATGAGAGAAATGAAACAGAGGTTTTAGAGACAGAGTTTCAGTTAGTGAAAAGTGGATCCCTTCTCTTACCGCGAAGGGGGGTATTTATAGGCTTACAGTGACTTAGGGTTCACGGTCTAGCTGGCATGGACCGCTGTAGATGAGATGTTCTTTTTCACATCTAGCTGTCATGGAGGGCAGTGGTTAGTCGGCAAGTTTTGGTTGTTCGGGAGAGTTGTGCGAATTTGAATTTGTTTCCAGCTCAAAAAAAGGATGCCTGATATCCGTTTACTAGCGAGGACTTTGACCAGCTTGTCTCTCGCGTGACAACTTTAATGATTCTGGAAGCAGCCCCCGGAGGACAGGTCCTCGCTTACTCTGTATATTTTGGGGAGTTTATTTGGCTTTGGAGCGTGATGTTCTTGGCGAGGCCTTGCCGGTGGTTTTGCCTAAGTCTTGATGATGTGTCAGTAGTGCAACATGTTAACCTCTGATTGGCTACTGGTACTTGAGAAATTTTGAGCATAAACAAGTCTACTTATGTATTGTACATCTTTTGCAACTTCTTTAGAAATTAATTTACGTAAAAACATTTAATTTGGTTCATGAACTTCTACATGTGGAGTTAGTTTGGTTCATGATTTTTTTTTAAACTTAAAATAGTCTCTGAATTTTTAAATAAGGACTCAAAATTGTCTGATGCAACCTGATGCGCATGTTTGTCTCGTGGGTCAAAGCAAACACACTAAGTTGTCGAAGTCGTAGTCTTATTGTCCACGTACGTAAATGAATTCCTTAATGTTACAAATTGTTCTAATTCTTTTTCGTGTAAATTACAGATAGCCCTCATGAACTTGTCACTTTAAACACATAGCCCCAGTTATGTAAATGGATTTTCAATTAATCACGCTGAAGTTGCCACTTAACGAAATATGTTAGTTTTGCTGTTAGTTACCTCCATTGACTCTCCTTGACCCTTCATAACTCATCCAATTCCAGCCATTACATGCGCTCTTAGTAACCTTTAAATCACAATAAAAACCCGGCGCATGTAAAAGAGGCAAAATATACATAAAATACACTAAAACTACCAAAAATAAGCTAAAAACACAAAAAGTACACTAACGAACTTGAATGAGCCATAAAATGAATATTTAATCAAATTAACCACAATTAGGCTCAAACAATAGATAAAAATACAAGAAACATGCTAGATTTAGTATGACTTAGGGTCAGATAACTAGCACAAAATGATAGTTATCACTTGTCGAGATGGGCCGGCTTGGTCTTGTCCCCTTTTTTGGCCTCTTTCTCCTCGGATGAGGAACTGACTGATCTTGCTTGTGGGATCAGCTTGTCCACTGCCATCGCCAGGGCCAGGTAGGTGCTGATGGTATGCCTGGGGCACTTATGGTAGATGCAGTACTCACAATTCTCATCTCGAACTCTTTCCATCTCGTATCGGGATGGTGTCATCTCTCTGATCGACAACAAGTGCTCGTAGAGATTTTCGCATGACACGTTGAGTGGAGGCAGATCGCATCGTGGGGCAACGTAGGTTTGATATCTGGGCTGGAAGTTGTTATACTTCCCTTTCGGCTTTCCGTTCCCGTTCCCATTCCCACTTTTGGCCCCGTTGCTGCTTTTTTAGGTGGGAACATCTTCTTCGCTCTGATTCGCATCTTCTTCGGTGCTCGCATGCCTTTGAACGACCGACAACATTTCTCCCCAGGTTTTGGGAGTTTTATCAGCATATGACATTCGAAGGGCCTTATCATTCATCCCTTCGTAAAAGGCCGTCATTGTGAGGTTGTTAGAAGGACCTTCACACTACCAGATTGTCATCTGGAATCTGGTGATATAGTTGGCTAGATTCTCCTCGAGCCTCCTTTTGATTCCCACCAAATAGATATTTGGCTTCAATGTCTCTCCTGCTATCGAGAAGCGGGCTAAGAACTTCTTTTTGAAATCCTCCTAGGAAGTTATCCTGCCATCTGGGAGCTTTCTGTACCACGTCAAAGCTGATCCTGATAATGTGGAGGCAAAGATCTGATAAAAGGCCGCATTAGAGTCAGTTTGATGCGCCATACTGAGCTCGAACATCATGATATGGTCGATCGCTGGGGTCAGCCCTTCGTATTTTGGATCCTTTGAGTTTGTCCGGATGCTCGCATTGGTTGGAGCACTCCTCAGCTAAGGACACAGAGGTTGGTTGGCTAAAGGTAGAGGAATCTTGGGGTCCACAAAGTTGCCTTACGCTAGTTGGGCGCGCAATGATTGAAAGTCCTCCTGCAGTTTCTGAGCCGCCAGGATGTCCCTGGGGACCTCTTGGACTGGAATTGGAATCGGTGCGGGAGGTGCTAGGACTTGAGGAACAGGTGTGGCTGGGACCGAAGGAGCTCTAACATGTCCTCATTGTTCGTCTCTAACACTGTACCTATGAGAGGTCATTGATTACGTCCTCGACGAAGTCGAGTTGGACGGACGCCAGCTCTGGGACGTTGACTCGCCCACGTTGGAGAACTCTGATTTTGTTTTGGCTTTCTGATGATTTTAGAGTTTTATGGGCTATGACGTTTTTTGCTTTTTGGATTTTGGGAACTGCAGGTCTTTGTTGCAGTTGTCACTTCCTCAGATCCTTCCAGCCCCTTGCTTCGATCTTTGTGAGTATAATGGCAGCGGGTTTCCTTCTCCAAGCAATTTTGCTCAAGAATGCCCTTCTGTGTCGATGTCGTCTAGATTTAGGGTTTCTTTGTATCTAGCGCTTGATTTGCTGGGGGTCCATAGATGTCGGTAGATTTGTAGGTTATTTTATGTCTTTGTCCATATGTTAATGATGTGTTCCTCGATGTACATGTTCTGTTTGGTAATGTAGCTAGGATGTACTCTTGGTTATTTTTGGTGAATGAAATCACCTTGTTTCTTTCTGTTTCCCTGATTCCCCTTTATGCATGTTGATTTTTGTAAATACTGCATATTTATCCTATGCTTTACTTATATTTATCATGATTGCTATGTCCCCGATTCCTTTTTCCTCAAGGAACAAATTTTCTTGTATGTTCTATCTGTGATGACTACGGAGGACTTTCTAACAAGATCCCAGATTGCTTTTTCCGCATTCTGAAGATCATTTCTTTTTGCAAAGGAATTGTACGTCTTTGATGATGGTCCCTGCATCCATCCAGAGATTAGAAAGGTTGTTGCTATGACTCGTCCCTCTCCTATCATAAGGGAAGAGTTTTGTCTGCCGAGTACTAGAGTCGTTACACAGGAAATGGTCAACCTGCTTTTTGCTGATTTGGGAGTAGACCCAGCGAACTTTTGGGGACATGCCCCTACACGTGATCCAGTGAGTTTGACATTTGGATCTCTTAGGGATAATGAATTAGTTGTCTATTGGGACCTGTTTGAGAATGGGCTGACCCTTCCTCTCGACCCATTTGATGAGGACGTGGTTAACTACATGGAAACTGATCTTCTTCACCTGGCGCCTAAAGATTTGAAGAAGATGGTTTGTTTCGTTGCTCTCTGTCGTCTATTGGGCCGAAAGCCTACCCTGGGGTCTTTCCTCGATTTCTGTAAGGCATACAAGAGGGGAGAGAAGAAGAACATGCCCGGTGAGGAGGACGCTGGATTGATTGCGGTGTCTGGTCAACCTCACCTATTTGAAGATCCGAGGATTCAAACTTGCGCTTCCCCCACTTCGCATGTGTTTATATCCTCTCGTCTTGGTCGGAGGGTTCCTAGAGCGAAAACCTTAGCTGACAAGACTAGCTGGGTAAAAAGGACTGCTTTGAGTAGGAAGTTCTGGGCCTACGCTCGTTCGGAGAGTGATCGGGAGACTCGAGACATTCTGCTAGAGAAGCTTCCCAAAGACCAGATGTATAGTATCAAATTCTTGTTCCGAGATGACATTTGGTACTATTCTGGAGCTCACCGGAAGCCTCGAGATAGCATCAAGCCTCTCTTATTCTTTATTCCCAGCTGATGCAATATGTTGTGGAAGATTCATGGCCCCCTTCTCCATCCAATTTTTTCTGAAGAATGCCAATCTTGCCATTCTGTTGATGTGCGTGATCGTTATGCAAGCGCTGAACACTGCTTTCCTGGAATTGAGCATACATTTTTCTCATTCATTTTCCTTGGAATACCCTATGGTTTTACCTTATGTAACTTTGATTTGAATGACAGATTCTGTTTTATAGGAAACCTGTACCGAGGTTGGCTAGGAGGTTTTCAACGCCAACCTTTCAAACCAAAGAGCTGCTCGTTTAAGAAATCTGGGGCTTACTCACTATGTCCCATATGTGAGCAGAGGGTCCTCGGAGATTAGTGAAGCTCCTCATCCCTCTGAAGGTCCAATTATGACCATTCTCTCCGAGGGCTCCTTGAGTGTTAAGAGAAAGTTGCCTGAAGATGGTGGCAAGGACTTCTTTAAAAAGGGAAAGTGTTCAGAAGAAGTCCTCGATTCCCACGGAGATGCTCAGACTCCTTCTACTTAGAGGGATGCGTCCTTCGTTACTGTTAATGCTATTCAAAGGGGTACCGCCAAAGTATCTATGCCTCCTCCAAAAGTTACTGCTAGGCCCAAGGTAGATATGGTCACTTCAAATCCTGTTGCGGTATAGACGTTGGTTTGGGGAGTGTTGGAGTGGTTCAGTCTAACAAATCTTAATCCGGGAGGGGAAAGTCCTCTAGACCAAATCACGATACTGGCAAGTCCGCCGTGGAGACTCTCGGTGCTCTGGATTTGGCAGTGGGAGACCTGATCCACTTTTTCGAAGGGCATTCATGCAGTAAACTACTCAAGGATCTTCCTCCACTAGAAAAACTACCCCAGTCCTTCCTGACCCTAAGCAAGCAGAGGATAAGAGGGTTCTCTAAGTCGCTTATGGCTTGGGCGCTATAGTCATGTGCGCAGATGCTTTAAGCTTGGTTGATGACTATCTCTTGAAGTTAAGATCCAACTAGTTGTTTTTCTTTTGGATTTCCCTTTTTCTTTTGGGCTTTGGCTTATGTTGGTTTTTTATTATCTAGGCCATCCAAGCTACCTCTTCCACTGGAGGGATCATTACCACTCTTCTTGAGGGGGTAATGGCCGCTCAAAGGATTCACTTTAGAGAGTCTCAAGAACATGCGAATCAGTTGTTGGGGTTGAGGAGTAGATTCGAGGAGGCTGTCCAAGCAAAGTCTCAAGAAACCATTTTTAAGCTGAGCTGTCGGCAATGCTAAGAATCCTTGAGGGTCAAATGAAGGATCTTAAGATGCAAGTGAATAAATTTGAGAAAGGGACAGCTCTGGCTCGAACGGAGAGAGATGATGTGGTACGGGAGAAAGAAGTGGTTTTGTCCAAAATGAAAGGAAAGGTACATGCCTCTGTCGAGGAGTCGACTCAAACCAGGGAGGAACTATCTGTGAGACTGGAAGAACTTTCTGCCCTGATCCTTGTGCTAACACAATCGGAAAATGAAAGGAGGAAACCAGAGGCACTGCTAACAGAGGACAAGACTGGTCTTCTTAAAATGAAGGCAGAGTTGACCAGTCTTAGAGCTGAGGTTGCTGACCTCGGACCCCGTGCTATGAAAGCATAGGAACTGGAAACTGCTCTTTTCTAGAGGCAAAGGCCTCAACTGAAGCCATCGGATACTACTTCAAACACTCCTCCTCCAGTATGTCCCCTTATGGTGGTGTCGTCTCCTTTCCAGTTTCTTAGCTTCTTTTGATTGTTTCTTACCTTGTATTATTTTTCTGGATCAATTTCCAGGTTGGAAGCTCATCCCGACGACAGTCTTCCAAAAATTCTAGGTTGTTTCATCTGACCTTGCAAGAAGCCAGAACACATCTCGAGCTCCAAGACTTCTTTACATAAGAGCGCCGGCAGGAAGAGTTGAGGGAAAGTGCAGCGCGTTCAGGGTCATCGCGAGTAAGGGTGTTTCTCTAGAAAAACTGGCAGATTTGTATGGGGCGCTCATCCCTCTCTGAGAAGAATCCATCCTCAGCTTCCCTTTACCGTGGATGAGGTAGTGATGTCTCGTGAACATGACCTCTGCAGCCCTGAAGGAAGATTATGGATTCCTCCCCCTGTTCGAGCCCAAGGTACTTTTGCTGCGGTGCTAGGCGAAGAGCGTAGTCCTGCGGATCAGACTATGGAAGAGGTTCGGCGTACCGAATCCATCCTGGGGGAAAATGAGGAATGGCTCTCGAGGTGAGATCTTTTGGTGGGTCTTGCTCAAGAAAGAAGTGTTCGTTATGCCAGAGGAGGCATTCGTCATTCTCGAGATAGTCCTGTTCCTAGGCTAACAGAGTTAAATCCTCCTTTAGAGGTCCTTGAGTATGAAGAGGCGTCAGACGATGAATAGTCTGAATGAGATGTACTTTGTTTTCCACACATCTTTTAGTATTTGCAATTTTTGAACAATATTCTGTATATGTGTTCTGTATACGAGTAACATGGAATATTTTGCATACCTATTGTTTTGTTCATTCTGCTTTGTTTTTTGCATTTGATTTTTGATGAACGTCTTGTTCAACCAATGCACTTTGTTTATGATCAAGCTGTTTGAGTCATGATTCTTCATGTCCCCCGGCAGTCAAGTGTTGGTGTCGGACTTAGAGAGATGAGAAAAGACGAGATGTCCTCTGAAGATAGATCTGGAACTAGATACCCTTCAGAGATAGATCATGGGTGTGATTATGCCTTTATAAAGGAGATGTCATAATCCGCAGATTCCAAATATTGCGTGGTTATGTCCGCGGAGAATCATGATGCTCCGACTTACTCACTATAGAAACATGATTAGGTCCTCCGGAGCATAGCGCACTGACTTAGATGATGATGCGCTGTCGGGTCCTCCGGATAGAAACCACAACGAGTCGACTTACTCGTTCCAGGTGTGTGACTACGTCCGCATGATATCAGAACGCACCAACTTACTTCTTGAGGAGGCGTGGTTAAGCCATCATGGAGTAGCTCTCCGACTTTCAAGGTGCGTGGTCAGGTTCCACGGAGAGAAGCCATGATGCCCCGACTTCGATGTGCGTGACTACGTTCGCAGGTAATCAGAACGCGCCAGCTTAGTCCTAGAGGATGCATGGTTTGGCCCTTTGAGTACCATAGCCCTCCGGCTTCGATATGCATGGCTAGGTCTTTAGGTTATCCTAATACACCGGCTTACTCACTGGGGAGGGAGATCAGGGCCTTTAGAGTCATAGCGCTCTGGCTTCTGGGTGCGTGACATGTCCACAGGGGTCCGTAACAGCACCGGCTTAGTCTCGGAGGATGCGTGGTTAGGCCGCTGTGAGCCATGTACTCTTGGGAAGCCATGGCTCACCAACTTATTTCAGAACGTGGGGTCATATTCCGATAGAGATAGTCCATGATCGCCCGAATTTGTTCCTTAGAGATGATGCGTGGTCGAGTTTTCAGGAGAAAGACCACGATGCCCCGCCTTACACGTTCCAGAATGTGAGATCAGATCCTCTGGAGAGCGATCACGAATCGTCGACTTGTCCCACTTAGAATGCTATTCAGGTCCTCCGGAAAGCGACCATGACAGACTAACTTATTCCATTAAGAAGATAAGAAGATCAGAGGAGAAGTAGTTGCGTCCTCAGAGTCTTCCTGAAGTGCATGCCAGAAGACCCGTCAAATTCATTGATGGGTATACCGTGTAAATACGTGCCTCTAAAATTCGAAACACATATATTCATTCTAAGCAAAAGCATATTTGTTTGCAAACTCTTTTTGGATTGCCCGCATGCCAGGGTTGGGGGGTTGTGCCTCCTACTTGCATGAGATACTTAGTAAGTTTCGGGCCATATCACCTGCTCTTCTTGACGGGACTTTCCTCGGATCTATACCTGCATACTCAGAAGGAATGTTATTTGTGTTTCTAAGACCTCTTATGATGATCTCGCCCGACCGAATGGATCCAATTACCATGTTATTATCAAATTCAATATGCTAATGCTTCTTTCGATAATAAAAAAAGATTCAACCCAATCTCTTTTCCTATCCATTTTTATGATCATTGATCAGAGAGCAGCCCCTTTTCTTAATAAATAGAAATAGGAATGATCACAAAATGGGAATCAATAGAGTAATATGACAAACATGCGAATTTTTTTGAAAAGAGATTTGAATCTCTGTCTTCAGATCTGAATCTCTAACTTCTGCTCCACTAAAGCCTGCTTGGAGGGTGGGGTTTTGTATGCCCTACTCCCCCCATATTTGATTTCACAAAAAGACCTTCCCTATTGTGCTGAACCATTTTCCTCTATGTCTTTTATCAGAGGAATAGATATAGCTTGATCTAAGGGGACATTTGGGAGTTGTCGGATGATGTAGTTCTGCCAAATGTTGGTTCGAATTTCTCGATAATTTGGCTATATCCGGCTTTAATATCCCTTGATGATGACGATTATCTCAAAGAAAGATACTTCGCGGGCCTTGGAAATTTGAAAAGCACCATTTGTTTCGCAGAATACTGGACCTTCCTCTTTATAGAATTAATCTTTTGAATACATTTTCCTAATGTCAGCCTTTTTCCTGATGTCAGCCTGAAAATGCATTAAAGAAAGGGAGTTAAATTCTACAAGCCTGTTGAGGGAGGGCGCCTATGATTTTTAAAGGAATCTACAAGATTCTTGAGTTTAAGGAAAGAAATTATTGTCCTTAAAACATGTTCCAACTCTACTGGAAACACTTCAAGATCGCCTCATCGCATGTCAGCAAAGGATTTCAGGACTTCTCGGGATATCCTGCTTGGGTGCATGATGGTGTAGGCTTTCCGTGGGTGGATTGGCTTTTAGGTTGTTGTTCCCCGGCAGGATGGAGCATCGTTGTGAGAGTTGTGCTTTGGGGATTTTCGTCGCTTGTTGCTTACCCTGTCCTGAGGAGTTCTCCTACCTGTGGGCCAGTCGACGAGGCGGATGAAGATGGTGCGTCCGCGTCAGGCTTTTCCTTTTTTGCTGGGACAACCACCTTCGGGTCTACGTCGACTACAGCGATCTTAGCAGTGGCTTTCTTCTCCGCCATAGCCTTCTTGATATCATGAGAAGGGCAGATAAGCTCCACACGTTGGCTTTTTCCCTTCTCTTTTCAGAGAAGGTGCTCCCAGACTTTCCGCGGACTTGCTCTGATTATTGCCACTCTACCAGAAGTGAGGAATTTTATCCTCTAGTGGATTCCACATGGAACCATCTCAAAACCCTCTATGATTGGCCTCCCAAATATTGCGTTGTGGTCAGATGGGATATCTACAACCACAAACTCACAGGCACAGGTCCGCTCCTTGGGATACTGACCCAAGGTAACTGAAAGAGTGATTGTCCCCCTAGCCTTGGTGGCAGCATTGTTGAATCCCATCAGTACCCCCATCGAACTCCTTGAGGGAGTGTGGCTTTAGGCCTAGCCCAAAGAAAGCCCCCCAATATAGCACGTTCACTTGGCTGCCGTTGTCAATGAATATGCGCTAGATGTTTAGGCCTGTGATCATTTCCTTGATGATCAAGGGCTCAGTTCGTTACTCCTCTAGAGCCAATTCTTCAGGCCTGAAGAAGATAGTCCTGCTCCAACTTTTTTTAGCAGGCTTGGGAAGAGGATCTGCCAACTTGTCCTCCTTTTTTCGGTGATCATTTCGATAGTACGGATCACCTTAAACCGCGAGTTGATTTGATTGACTTGGCAAGGGGGGCCTGCCTGATCTTGCCCTCTCTTCTGGCCCCTTCCCCCTCGGGCGAGGAATTGATCGATCTTGCCTGACGGAGCCAACTTGTCAACTGTCATTGCCAGGGTTCGGCAAGAACTGATGGTGTGTCCAAGGCACTTGTGGTGAATACAGTATTCACCATTCTCACTTCAAGCACCTTCCATTTCGTACCTAGAAGGTTTCATCTCCTCGATGGGCACCAGGTGCTCGTAGAGCTTCTCGTATGATACTTTCAGAGGAGGGAGATTCTTCACGATAGTTACCTTGGGAGGAGCGAGAAAAGGCAGATCGCGTCGCAGGGCGACGTAGGTTTGGTCCCTAGGTTGGAAGTTGTTGAACTTCCCCTTAGGCTTCCCATTCCCGTTTTTGTTTCCATTTTTGCTCTTCTGGACGGGAACGTCCTCTTTGTTGGGGTCTGCTCCTTCCTCGGCGCTTGCATGCCTCTAGGCGATAGCTAACATCTCTCCCAAAGTCTTGGGAGCATGATCGGCATATGAAATCTGGAGGGCCTTATCGTTCATCCCTCCGTAAAAGGCAGTCATGGTGAGGTCATCAGACGGACCTTCATATTACCGTATTGCCGTCTGGAATCTGGTGCTGTAACTAGCAAGGTTCTCCCTCGGTCTCCTCTTGATCCCTACCAGGTAGGTGTTTGGTTTCAACGTTTCTCCTGCTATCGAGAATCGCGCTAGGAACTTCTTCTTAAAATCCTCCCATGAGGTTATTCTACCATCTAGGAGCTTCCTGTACCAAGTCAGGGTTGATCTGGACAATGCCGAGGCAAATATCTGACACAAGGTGGCATCGAAATCAGTCTTGTTTCTATATAAAAATTCTCAGATACCGGTAACCTATCAGAGGCCATGTGGCACTATTGATGACACCATCAGAACTCAGAAAGCACGACGGACAAAACTTTGCCAAACAAGCAACTCCTTAAACGCAGAAAACTCCCCAAACTCAATCAACTCCCCGAAGAGAAAGACACCGCCTCCTAAACATGTCCCTGCTGATTAAGTCCCCGCTTGCTGAGGACCAAACCGCGGACTTCTGTGACAGCTGTACGTGAACTAGAATAG
>JAYMTA010005443.1:0-11415 GCA_036897625.1 Pelargonium cotyledonis | reverse complement strand
GAGAAATGCGATACTACGATCTCGCAGGAACAAAATAAAGTACAAGGACCCCGGTGGAATAAATGAGATAGTACAGGGACCCCTGGGGTCATTTTTCCTAATTTAAACGTGACATTTGTTTTGAGACGGAGAGAATATCTATGTATAGTACTAAGTTTTTTCATCGAAATCAGTTTTTTTATCATCACAAAGTAGCGAGAGTCATTCTTCTTCTTCTTCTCAGTTTTAAGAAATTGTCACGTATTATTGACTAATAAATTGAAAACGTAATAATTACAGATACTCCAAACACTTTTTTTTTTAAGGGTTCATACCTCTTACAAATTTTTTTTGCATTCAATATGTTAATATTTCTATGAGTAATTTGTAGTCTCAATGTATTGGAGATCTTCAATGTGGATGCTATAAGAAATTTGGTTGTTGTAAACTATTCAAATTAACCCAAATCCAAACTACTTCCGCATATAGAATTACAAGACTCCCTTCGTGAGAATTGTTCATGAGAAATTTGTTAGTGTTGTGCGATTACTTTTGAAACTTCATGAGCACGTGCTCTAACAAACTCTAGAGATACTAACTAATTTATTATAAAGATGTTATTGGTAATTTATGTTATAATTATTTTTTTTAAAACAATGAGAGACATGCATATTTTTCATACATGAACTTTCATCAAATGTACAAATAGCCCCAATTTATAAAACTTTGTACAAATACATACATGAACTATTAATTTTGTACAAATAGATGATCAACACTAACGATGTTAAAAAAATTCCGTTAATGTATGCTTATGTGAATTTTTTTGGCAAAGTATTAAAAATTATGATAAACAATTTTAACTTAAATAAAGAATAACATTATGTAATATGGTCGACCCTAACCGACTCGAACAGAAATAAATGACCAATTTTGCACAATCTTATATGTATGTGTATAAAATAAAGCTGAAAAAATGACATTATAAATAAAATATTTTTCTCTGGCTATATTAAAATAAAATAAACATTCGTCAATCTTTAGTTCAAACTCACGTCAATGAAAAGTACACGTCACTTTTTACTAAAATTTCGACACGGTGACTCGCATTGATCCGACGTGAAACATCAATTTCCAAACGAAATAAGTTCTTAAATATATTAAAATATAATTTTTAGTTTTTAAAACACTTTTGTCCAATGTACGTATTTCATAATTATTCACAACAATTCGGATTAATATTTAAATTTTTTTCTTCATGATTTTATTTAAACAGTTTTTCCAAATATATACACTCATATTTATATAATGTTATTATTATTTAATTTGATCATTTCAGATTGTTTTAGTCCAACTAAGATTTGGATACTTTCCGATCCGATACTCGGGTAATTTATTTCCGTCCTGATCGATGTGGGTTGACTCTATTACAAAACATGACTTTTTATTTAAGTTAAAATTGTTTATTAAATTTTTTTAATACTTTTTCACACAATTTTCAGTTTTTCACATAGGCATACACTAACGGAAATTTTTAATACCGTTAGTGTTGATCACCTATTTGTACAAAATTAATAGTTCATGTATTTATTTGTACAAAATTTGACAAAGTAGATCTATTTGTACATTTGGTGAAAGTTCATGTATGAAAAATAAACATGTCTCAAACAATAATGAACACTCATTTAGAATCAAAAGTACAAAACAAACGTATCACTTATTTTAGGACGGCAAGTTTAAATTTCAATCCTCATTATCTTCATTTTGATAAAAAGCAAATAAATTTTCCTATATTTTTTGAATGGGCCGTGTGCTAAACCTTTAGGCCCAACCTGTTATAAGCGGGATTAAATTTGAAGGCCCAGACCAGTTACAGGCCCAAAATCGACAAGTTAATGGCCCAAAGTTGGTATTGAGAATAGAAACGGCCGCAGAAGATCACTACCATGTTTCCATTTAAAAAAAAAAATGGTAAAATAAATAACTTTCTTAAAAATGGCGGTCTGCCAGTTTGAATTCATAACGGTCTGGTGGTGATGGTACAGATGATGTCGTCTCCTTCTTCATAAAAGTAGAAAAAATACAATAAACCAGTACACATACTCTCTCTCTCTCTCTCTCTCTCTCTCTCTCTCCCCCCCCACACACACACAGAAGTTTCTGGAAAACCCTAGAAAGTGCCAAGCGATGAAGACGAAGAAGCCGCTCCAGCAACTCAAGCTCTCTGTTCCTTCTCAAGAAACGCCCATCACCAACTTCTTGTGAGTTAGATCCATCTTCTTTACCTGATTTCGTGGATCGGAACTTTCAATTGCGATGAACATTTCCTCTATTTCCTCTGTTTGGCTGCTGAGAATATGCTGATATTATTGATGTTTTTTTTTTTTTTTTTTTTGTTATTTCCTTTACTTTTATAACGGTTGAATTTTAACTTCGCAGAACAGCGAGCGGAACATTTCACGACGGAGACCTCCTCTTGAATCAGAAAGGTCTGCGGCTCATCTCGGAAGAGAAGGAAGGCCGTGTAAGCTTACTTTTGATTTCACATCCCTACCATAGGTCGTCTCTCATTTTTTAGTGATCCAATTGTGATTTGCTGATTATAAGTGGTACGAATTAGGTCAAATAGATCAAATTGGGGTAACGCAGTTATTGTGGATGATATTGATGGATCCAATTAACATATGGTATCTGCTAAATACACTGGTTTTCCCTTCCATCGTGCTGATTAGCCTCACATTTTAGGAAAACATAATTGATTTTAATCTGATAAGGTTGTTGAACTCTAAAACATAAGATGTATGGAGTATTGTATTGCCGTAATATGGCACTATTTGGCTTCTCATTATGTTGATGAGTACCAACAAACTTGTATGCCCCTCGACAATTAGTCATGTCATGCATCAGTGAAGGCTCCATATTAGATGATGCAGGCAGTGCTATCCACAACTATTATTACCCATGAAGCAATGTTTATTATGTAGATGGTATTTATTGTACCCATGAAGCAATATTTATTATGTAGATGGTATTTATTTGTTTATTATGTAAAAGCATCTGAAGATTTGATTTGTCCCTTTATATGGACAGCCTTCAGACTGTAAGGACCTTGATTTAGAGTTCTCATTGGAAGACCTTGAGACTATCAAAGTCATTGGAAAGGGAAGCGGTGGTGTGGTACAACTTGTTCGACATAAATGGGTTGGAAAGTTGTTTGCCCTGAAGGTAATTGTACCAGCAACACCAATTTTCTCAATGTCTAGTTATTGAATTTTCCTGCCTATTCTTTTCACCTATTTTCATAGACATATCCGGCTTCATTTTGTATTTTCTCTGGTTTTGTGCCTCATACACCTTTACTATTTTAGGGAAAATGAGATATTTTTGTTTTGGTTCTGTGTGATAGAGGAGGTTCCATGTTTCTAACCATTTAGATTGTGTTTGAAACTTGAATTTGATTTGAAATTCAATTATTTTTAAATTTTGGAAATTGAAATGTTGTATTTCAAATACAAATACAATGTTTGGGAAATCATAGAACTTCAAATGACAATGTAATATTTATCATTTGAAATCCCATGTTGAAGGCATGTTTTGAATATTGTTGGATTTTAGCGAAATCCATATCCAAATTCTATGGTTATTCAAACACCTGGTTTGGCATAATAAAATGAAATGTTGGTTCCCAAACATAGCTTTAGAGAATTCTCATTCCAGGGGAGAATGAAACTGAGAAGGTTGGAAGGTCATTCTTCCTTACAATATGAATTAGTGGATGTATTAGGAAGCGTCAAAATACATGGTGAGTCTGAGATAGTGAGAATGAAAGGCTAGGTTGATAATTAGAATTTTCGAAAGTTTTGTTTTTTAATCTTTGATTACACAACATCAATGTTAAAACAACTAAATGTTGGTAGAGGTGAGTTGAAAAAGACAAAAGCAATGCACTGGCTGGACTCAGGAGTGTCATTTGCTATAGTAACAAATATTTGAATGACTAAATACACAATCATCTAGACTCGCATAGATGTGTACACTCTTTTTGATATTTATTGTAAATGTGATGTGGTGACTCCTGGTACTAATTGTACTGCATTTTGCTGCTCTTTGTGTGCAACTGGGAACTTAGTTGATTTATCTGTTACAGGTTATCCAGATGAACATTCAAGAGGATATACGTAAACAAATTGTGCAGGAGCTCAAAATAAACCAAGCTTCACAATGTACACACGTTGTAGTTTGCTACGATTCTTTCTATCACAATGGAGTCATTTCTCTCGTGCTAGAATACATGGATCGTGGATCTCTAGCAGATGTGATCAAACAAGTTAAAACAATTCTTGAACCATACCTTGCAGTTGTTTGTAAACAGGTTGAGCCTTGCGTGTTCTGAATAAGATGTGTTAGTCCATGAAACAGTTTGTGTTTCCCTTTTTTCTAAGCATGGAAACATTTATCAGGTTTTACAGGGTCTAGTGTACTTGCACCATGAAAGACATGTTATACACAGGGACATAAAGCCATCCAATTTGCTGGTAAACCACAAAGGGGAAGTGAAGATTACTGATTTTGGTGTTAGTGCAGTGCTAGCTAGCTCTATGGGTCAAAGGGATACATTTGTGGGGACATACAACTACATGTCGGTATGTTTAGTTCTTTTCTTCCATGATCTAATTTAAAAACTTCATTAGTTGGTTTTGCTTGTTTTGCTTTCAACTTTACCTTGTAGTGTTATGGCTTATACTAAGCTCTTTTTTGCACTAGAAGTTCTGTGAAGAAACTAGAGGTTTAAAACTAATAGCTATCATGTTTTTTTCAGCCTGAGAGAATTAGTGGAAGTAGTTACGATTACAGCAGTGATATTTGGAGTTTGGGCATGGTAGTTCTTGAGTGTGCTATAGGACGTTTTCCTTACATTCAATCTGAAGACCAGCAAAATTGGCCAAGCTTTTATGAGCTCTTGGACGCAATTGTGCGCAGCCCACCACCTACTGCTCCACCAGATCAGTTCTCCCCAGAGTTCTGTTCATTTGTATCATCCTGGTAATCATTACTAATCATTTATTTATCTTATTAAATTAGCCTAGTGATTATCTATATGATCTAGTTCTTTTATGTGTGTGTTTGAATGATTTAGCAAATTCATATAGATATAAACCTCATCAGCTCAAATTGGTCTTAGCCTCTTTTCCCTTCCTTCTAATTCCATGTCTAATGTCAATGGTGGAGGTTCTGTGTTAGCAACATTATCTACTTCAACTTTTCTTGCTACTTTGTGTCGAGCGATCAATCTAATAAATAAAGTCTGCAACTTATTCTCGCCTTTGTTGTAAAGTAGAGAACAAATTTACTGATGTCGCTGTCCAGGAACAGTTATAGTTCATAGGCCCCATCAGAAACTTGCATAATATGCTCTATGACGGAGTTTCCTATAGCCCACCAGTTCCACCATTTTAGATATTCATAACGTTTAACGGGTCTGTTTTGTTTGCGATGAAATTCAACTCTTTCCCCTCGCATCACCATAGTCCATAAAGTCCATTCCTTGAATTTTTGGCATATAAACTTGCATAGGAAACTTCTATGAACCAACATAGCACTGAAAATTGTCTAGTCCATTACAAACATCTACGCATTACATTTCAATTTCCTTTCTTACGTGAAACTAAGATCTTAACCATGAATCATGCTTGCTGAAATTCGTATCATTATGTTCATATACAGCGTACAAAAGGACCCTCGAGATAGACTCTCATCCTTGGAACTTCTGGTTAGTAGCTCTCTGTGTTCTTCAACTTGTTTATTAAAATGAAGTACAAATCAGAACCTTAATTGCAAATACTTTTCTTGTTGTCATGGCAGAGACATCCATTCATCAAGAAGTTTGAAGGCAAAGACATTGATCTTGAGACACTGGTAGGTGGTCTTGAACCTCCTGTGAACTTTCCAAGATAGGTCAGCTCTCCTTACAAACACTAGTAGGCTCTAGTGGCACCAATCCATGGATTGTAACATATTGTTTCACCCGTATATGTACTCCATAATATTACATTTCAGTCATAACATGAAACTCTTGTATGGTAAGCACTAAAGCAAATCAGTTATACAACATTTCATCACATATTCAAAAAACAAAAATGTTCAAGGCATTTACATGTAATCAGTTTATTTATTTTTTTATTTCAAGTTATCTGAGTAGGATGAAAATTGACTACTTAATAATGTCAATAGTATATGTTGTCGTAAGATGTGCAATGTTGATTATAATCAACATATGTATTACATGAGTAACTTAAAATAGAACACTAATGTAGACTCAATCAACATCATCCGTAAAAATAACATATAACAGTTTACAGTCAACTTTTTCTACCTAATCTAATCCTCGTGTTATCTGTTTTTTCTTAAAAGAATGCCAAAAACTTCACTATAACTTAATAAAGTGCACAAGGGTCCACCAAGACAAAGGAAAGAGAGAAGAAACCCTAGAAGTTGGAAGGGTAGTTTGTAGTTTAGTGAGAAATGAGAATGTTATGGATGGCATTGGCATGTAAGGTTGTTGATAGGGAGGAGGTCCATTTCCAATCTGTGGGTACTAAAGGATAGAAGCATTAACAATAAAGAAGTGAAAACCCAAAAAGTGGGTGGTCCAAAAGTCCAAAAAGTCCCAAACCTATGGGAAAAGAGGGAGAGAGATGTGTATAATATAGTTGTAATTGGATAAGATAATTGAGAATAAAAAAGGAAAGGCAAGTGTGAAAAAAGCATGTGGTGGCAGTTTGTTTGCCATCAAACCCTACCTTCCTCTTCAACTCTATCATGCCTTGTTCCCTAGTCAACTTCCTTATCCTCAACCCATTTCCTCTTCTTTATCATTATATTATATTTATCTTTGTTTCTTTCCTAACAACATATCGCCCAAATTACTATATGGTTTAACTTCTTTTATTCATTTTGTTAGAATTCAATGTAATTGAACTAGGAGGGTAAAAATGTTATTTTTCCTCTTATTTAAATTATATTTTGGAGTGAAATTGAACTATTCAAAGTTTCAGTTAGCTACACAAATTACATAAATGAAAAAAGTGTTTGTGATCTATTCCTACTCAAGACACTCTTGAGGAGAGAGATGAATTTTAAATGTGACTTTACAGGTGTCAACCGCGAGTTTATAAACCCGCTTAATTTAGACCGAAAGAAAAATGGACTAAAACGGTAGATATTCTATTAGCCCTTAAAACCTTGTGCATTTTTTCCGATCAATACAAAATCAGCGTATTAAGACCACTCAAAGACTAAACTCTCCTTACTAAGTTTTGATACAACTATCATACACTATACTCAAGCTCAAAACCTTATCAAGATGAAACAATGCAATTGAAAAGTTTCATTTGCAAGGAAAGTCAGTAATGTAAGAAATAACTATTGGACTAGGCTTTAATGCCTATCTATTAAAAGCTGACTAGATAAATTAATTTTGATGTGTATGAATCATTTGCTTGATAAGGAACAACTATAGCCAAACCTTTTCTTAGATGTCAAAATATATTTTGACTAAATTGCCAATTCCACAACCACACAAACCAATTTTAAATTTTGAACTCAATATTCTGCACCATCAACAACAACAACAACAACCAATTCAGTCAAATCTCTTCAATCCCATTTCTCCTTTATTTATCATTATATAAAAATAAAAATAAAATAATAATAAAACTTAAGGTCAAAATGGAACAACTCAAAAATTACTGGTTTTTAATTTGGGACAACTTTTACTATACCCAGATTCTTTTAAACATGAAAATATGTAAAATGTGTCATGGCTTTATGAAGCAAAAGTTTGGTATTGATAGTGACCTCAGTTTCATAAATCCAAATTAATTAGCAAAAAAAAAAAAAAAAGATGGTGACTCAGACTCAGATATGTATCGACCTTATCTTCTGTCTCAGTAGAGTCTTAAAAAAAACTAATAAAATTTTAAGCCATAAGGATATGATAAAGACAAATCTCAGGATAAAGCAAATGCATTAAATTACTCAATACCACCCAATCCTTCCACTCTCACCTTATTTTCAACCAAGTACTTTTTTTATTCATTTTTTTTATTTTTAAATTCCATATATAGATATAATTGCATAAGTAGCATGTATATATATGCTTCCTCAAAAAAAACCTGCAACAGCAAATCATCATCATCAAGATCAAGAGTCCAAGACCAACCAAGATCATGGATCAAGAAGCAAAGCACATATCTTTCAAGGAATTTGACACACACCATAGTTGGGTGATCATGGAAGACAATAAAATGAGTGATGAATCAATATCATCATCTTCATCATCAAGAAACTCATCAACAGCTTTGTCATCATCATCTTCAATATCAGATTTGATGGAGGATGCTTCTTCCACATCTTCTTCATGTTCATCTTCTTCAAATGGCCCTTTGTATGAATTATCAGAGCTCATGTCTCACCTCCCCATCAAGTAAGTGCTTGTAATTTGTAAATTTGTATAGTTTCTTGTTATTTGGTGCAAGAAAATCAAGAATTGATGGTTTTTCTGTGAAATATTTTTGCAGGAGAGGTCTTTCAAAATATTACCAAGGGAAGTCACAATCATTCACATCTCTAGCAAGTGTGAAGAGAAGAGAGGATCTTGAGAAGAAAGAGAGGAAGGTGATGAGGTCTTCATGTAAGAGCAAGAGCTATGGAGACATTAACAAGTATAGACATAGCCCAAAAGCTGTCATAGCAAAGAAGGTTTCAAGAGGAGGGTCTTTCTTGTCTTCTTCATTAGTGGGTAAGAGATCAGCTACTTGTTTTAGGCCTCCCACAATTCCTGTACAGAAGAACTTGTTTTAAGGTTTTTTGTTTGTAATTTGTTTAAATGGAGGAAAAGAAAGAAAGAAGTTTTGGTTGATCTGATTCTTCAACATTTGTTTGTTCAGATTGTCAGGTTTTTTGTGGCTCATTCATGTTTGTACAAATATTATTGTAGTTACATAGAGATAGGTGATGATTGATGAACCTATGATTTTGTTTTATTATTTGTAGTTCTTAGGTTGATTATTGTTTAATTTGAGCTAATTAAAAAATGATCTTCTCCTCAAATCATAATCATTACACTTTTGTATGTAAATTTGATAGGCTTTGGGAGGTATTGCTCAACTTCTAATTTGGGAATTAAATGTTTTTTATTTCTTTTATGGAATCACGCATGATCCATATCCATATTCATCAAAAGTGGCCTTGTTTCGAACATTCAAGCCATCAAATATCATTAGATAATTAAACATTAATTCTCCCAATTCTCTTGCTAAACAAATACAATCTCAATGATAAACACCATACTTGCTATAAATCTCAGGGTTTAATTTGAAATCCGAGATAACTTTCTGTGTCTCCTTCAACCACAATCTTCCTCCAGTCGATTTCTTTAGTCCATGATAGAGTCGTCTGCAAACAATAAGTGTGAAACCCGCGGGCATGACGTACGATTCAACAACCAACCATCAGCCCCAATTCCTCCTTTTCCCGAATCAAAACCAAGAGCCCCTCAGCACATGTCGATGAAACAAAATGAAACTGTTCAAACCCTATATGAAAATAATAAAAACTCAAAAACATTTCTGCCTATGAGTTTTGATCACAAATTCAAATTAGTTTTGATTGTGCCGACCAAATTTGAGCATAAACATTTAATCCGAATTCCTCTCTACTACTACTACTTATCTACAAATTAGAAATTATTTTGTGCCGTCGAGATCCAAACACAGTTATTAACGAATCCAAAAATAAGATATCAACTGAGGTTCTGAGAAGTACCAGAGAAATGTTTGTTTCTGGAGCTTGTATATGTAGAAAGTTCTAATTTTGTAATATCGTACAAACAGCTAACAAAAAACACCACAAGACTTTCAAGAGAGCGCCAAAATCATTATGAAACAAAAAAATCTGGTAGAAAATTGATTCAACAAGATAAATAAGAAATCTCCTATTGAAAAATCATATCTTGTAAACTGGAACAATTCCAAGGAGATAGAAGCATTTTCTCATGACCACGGCCGTTGCTTCACATATCAACAATCTGCTTGTTTCCTCTGCTACGCCGACAACCTGCCATTATTTTACATATTTCCCATAAAAGAAAAAAGACGGTTAAGATGGTTGTAGATTTGATCACAGTTCACAAGAATAGAAATATTCAAGACGAGAATTTGTTGTGAAACAAGCCAAACTTGTTAAATACTGAATCCTCCTGGATTGTGGAATTACAATTTCAACATTTAAATAGTTAAAAAGGTAGGGTATACTCCCTCTGTTCTAAAATGAATGTTTTGTTTGTGTCGCATTTTCATCCCAAAATGAGTGCTATAACATGAATTACCGATGACATCCTTATAACAAGTTAGTTACTATACCTTGAGTTCGTTAGAACACATACTTATGGGGATTCAAAAGTAATTGGATAACACTAACTAATTACTCCTTAATTATTCTTGACACTCATTTATGGACGGAGAGAGTATAAGATAGTTGGACATACCTGACAGTTAGAGTAGAATCTTGTGAAGTCTTCAGACAAATTGTATAGGTATTCACACAGCACATTTGGCAATAGATTGGTGCATGCCTCCTCAACAACCTAAGAAACAAGATGAATAAGCTTTACTTGCTTGCATGCCAAAATCAATAAACATGGGAAGTAATAGGTAACTACATGATTATCTTACCTCAGAAAATTGTAGCAAATGAAGCCCTAAAACACGCTCATCTGCATGATCCAAAACTATTGACCCCGTCTGTACATGAGAAATTAATACAAGAAATGTAAGCTACCAATATTGAAACTCTGACTCTTACATATATTATTGTCTCACTGCAAATGTCTTTATTTGCTAAATAACATTAAGATGGCTGCACAGGAAGGTCCAAAAAAACTTAGTTCTTAAACCCCAATCAATAGGGAGTTTAAGGGGGGCTAAATGAACGAGGCTCCCGCCATTGTGAGGTCTAGGGAGGATCATATGTACAGGGTCTTCCCCCTGCTTTTGCAACGAGCTTGTTTCCCTAAGTCAGCAACCTTATTGTTGGTCCAAGGCTCACCCTCACCCCAATCAATTGAAATGATGTTGGCTACATCATATACTTGCAGCGTAGGCGGATAATTTTATATACATGCAAACCATAAACCTATAAAGCCTTGCACAGAATAGATAGAGAACTCCAAAATTTGATTTTATAATAAATTCAATCATAGCTTATATTTAAACAATCCAAACCACAAAGGTAAGTTGAAAGGAAATATGGTACAATGCTTATTTTGCAGTCACGCGGATATAAATTGATTAAACAAAGGACAGCAATAAACATCATTTTAGTTAGAATATCTATCTATCTATCTATATATACACCCATATAATATATATATATATA